>NW_010580896.1:123930-162461 GCF_000705375.1 Tinamus guttatus | reverse complement strand
TCCCTCACACTAACCTACGACCTTAATTAAACATGTTCTGGTTATAACATCTCTTCTGTATTATATGACATTGTAATAATTTCCCTGACAATTTATAAGAAAAAAAAAAAAGTTGTGTTTATTTTTTTAAAATCAGTTAATTCAGGTTTGGGTGCTTTTGGTCCTTATTTGATAAGGTAATATTCCATTAACAAATCTTTCTGGTGTCTCTCTAAATCAAAAACCTGCTCTGAATGTTTGTGCTTGTCACAGTGCATGGTCTGTGTCTCCAACCATATTCATTTCCAACAGAGCTCTCCTTGGTTCCTGCGCTTACAAGTCATTTTCTGCCTTTTCTTTGTTGTGGTTATATTATTCTTTGTGTCTTGCCCTTAGTTAAGAAAATCTGAGTAAACATGACATTTTGCAAAACAAGGAGTCCTTAGAGTTAAGTGCTTCTGTTTCAGAAAACTTAAGTTTTTTGTCATCTGGACGTAGTTTTATGCTTTCTTGCTTAGATAGGTATACATGCCATAAGCACATGGGAAATATATAGGTTGTGTTACTTAGGAAGGGTTGACCACACCCCTTCTTTTTCTCCAAGTATATTTTCGTTCTAACGTTTTGTGATTAACCCAGGACTACAGGAAATGTTTCCTGCCTGAAGACATAATTGGTGTATTATTTTTGTCTTAAACACTGATTTCCTGCCAGACCTATTCATGTGGTAGGTTGTGGCCAAATCCGAAGCCTTTCAAGTACTTTCACAATGAGGCCTTGGTAAAGGGTACCAGATAAAATAACACTCAGATGAAGCAGGTGGTATCCTAATAGTTCTAGATATTTTTTCCCCTCTATCTTCAACTTTGCAACTTTTTTTAGGATGTTCCAAAACCTATTCATAGAGTGCTTTCAGCAAATTTTGCATATCTTGGATTTATTTTAAAACTTCTTAAGGTTTCAATTAATTGTGTTTTGCAGTCTTACTAGTTTCCAGTGATATGTCATGAAATCCATCCCTTTATATCTGTGTGTATATGTATGTATATTTATATATTTGCATATATGTGCACACGTGTACATGCTTACCTGTAAACAGCTGTGTAAGATTGTGTTTTGCCTGCTGCGTTCTCTTGATAGCAGTCTTACGTCAGGAAAATACTTTTAAAAATTAGCCTTATCACAATATTGGTTTTCATAGGATTCTGTTCTAAAGTTCGGGAAGGAAGAATATCATGCTGATACAGTTCTTCTTAGAAGGTGAAATATTTTGTCAGTTTTGTGCAGAAACACATAATCTCTTAGTGATAACTAAAGTACAGTGTTTCAGAGAAATACCAATTTTCCTATTAAAAGTTAAATAAAGAATTTTCCATATATGTGGCAGTTTTTTAGTCTGGAACTTCAAAACATTCCAATGAATAAAAGCTGGCAGATCCTTAAACTTCCTCTTTGATCCTTAAACAAGCTGTATCTCAGGTATTTTTGAATGATTCTTCCACTGAAATTAAGGAAATCACGCTTTCTATCTAGATAAGTGTCCTTTTTTTTTTCTCCATTTGCTGTTATTTCCAGTCAACTCAAAAAAATGAACTCTGAAAAACACACTGACTTTTCACTTTGCCAGACTCACTTATAAATTAAGTACATATAATGTAAGACTGTCTGAACTCATCAACTCTAAAACAAATCTGATTTTATTTATTTAAGAAAAGGAAACAGTGTGAAACCAAAGCCTCTTCATTAACATAAGCATTTGTACAGATAGTTTAGCAAGCAAAAATGACTGCTGTGATAACTTGTGTTTGCACTTGCTGTACATTAACTTTTTAGGAAGTGAAATGTCATTTAGTAATGTCAACCCTAGTAAAGTATAGATAGCTGCATTTTAAAGCTAATTGCAAATATTCAAGCCTTTCCTGAAGAATTAGTATTTTATCCCAGCTTTTATCAAATAACCACCCTTCATAATTCAATATATCCTGTAAAAAAGAGGCTTTTTAAGTGTTGCAAAGCATTTGCCCTATCAAGCAAAGATAGTGTTCCTTTATAAAGGAATTGTGATACAAGTGTGTAAAAGTGTGTGAAATTAAAGCTCAAATAGATGGCTCGTACAATTACATTTACAGAAAAATCATTTATGTTCTATCCATCATATTTCAGCTGATGCATGTTTTCCAATTTGCACTTATATCATGCAAGGCCAGATTAGGTCTTTCTTGCTCTAACAGGAAATTTGCTAATTTTGTTTCAAAACATAGACTGAACTTTTCCATAAAATCATTTGTTAATATGTGTCTTTGGCCTTTTCAGTCTGTTATTGGCAAAAGCATTTGATTTCTTTTCCTTGGCAGGAAGCTAAGCCAATTTGGGGCAAGAAGAGGGAAGCAGCTTTCGCAACAGCCATAGTGTTTTTCTTCCAGTAGAGAACATGAGCTGTTCTCATAGAACATGAGCTGTTTTCTTGATCAGTACTTAGATGTTTTTATTATACTCTTTCTGCCCATTTCTCAGGCTTCATAGTGCAGTTTACCTCAGTGACACGTGAGTGTGTGTGTACATGTATGTGTAAGTACACATATGCACACATACATATGTAGTGTGTATATATATAGTATACGTATATATTGATATATATGACTTGATATCTTGACTTTCAAAGTGAGTTGAACATGTTATTGGTGGGACGTTATTCCATGTGGCTTCAGGTTCTTCACTAAGACATATAAAAATGGCTTAGTTAAACTTCAGAAGTTTGTTGTGTGTGTGCCATTCTGTGCCCAGTTGTTCCAGAAATTCTGCTGTTTTTTGAATGAGAAACTCCCTTCAGTCCTTGTGGTCACAGGAGATTTCACAGTACTTCACCAGCAGTGCTCCTGCATCTTTCGCCCAAAGCTTCCTCCTCTTTTTGGGGGGGTGGATTGCTGAGCTCACCTGAGGGCTAGCTGCAGTTCAGGGGTACCTCCCAGGGAGGACAACATCCCTCAGTCCATGTGTCGCTGCTGACACAGTTGAACTGAGGTTTCTTTGCTGAGAATTTGTTGTACCCACTGTGTCTTTGTTAATTTGCTGAGTATTTCTCTAAGACTGCAGCTATCTATGTTTACATTAATGATTATGAGTTTGCTTCCCTTCTAGTCATTGGTTTTGTTTTGTTTTGTTTTTGTAGCTCAAAGCTTTCAGTAATACACATTTCCAAGGAGCATGTATAGATTTCACAGCAGAAGTTTCTGATTTTACATCATTCATACCATGTTCTTTTAAGGTTCTTCGAGGATGGTAAGTCTGTTTTACATGCCACCATTTTCAGGGTTATTTGTTTATTTCTACTAAATTTCAGGTAGTGAAATGTGCGTAACATGCTCTCATCATATCTGCTCATGTCTTAGACCCTTGCCTTGCAGTGTATCTCAGTAGCTGTTGTCTTGTTCATTTAGATATTCTGATTTTGCTTTTCCTTTGAGAATTCTGCACAGTTACTGTGATGTTTAGCTTCAGTTAGAATCTACTCCGGATTTCAAGAACTCAGTAATAAGTATCTGCATTCCATTACTGCCACTTGATACTGGAACTCAGATTTCCATATCATATGATTTGATTTTTCTGCTTTGTCACATAGCCTTTCAATTCACCTTATTTTTAACCTCAACAGAAAACGCAACTTTTATTCCTTATTCTCTTATGAAATACTAAATCTTGAAAAAGCTTGTCCTAACTAAGCAGCTGGAACAGTTAATCTTTGTTTGTTACATTATTCTTACAGTTGGCTTCTGTATTACCAAGGGGAAATTGCTGACAATCACTGCGTGCTGGAAGAAGGCCTCTACTCCGACCTCACTTCCTGTGGCTGCCCCACTGCTACAATCAAATCCCTCAAGCCTGTCGAATATGTAAGCCCTTGCGTGAAAAAAAACACAAGCTTTGGAACGCTGTTTTCTTCTAGTCAGACATCTGAAGGAAGGGAGTGCATTAAGTGAACTCCCGCTCGGGAAAAGGAGTGTAGTTTGTTTGTTTGGCTTACGGGTTTGGGGGTTTGGAACAGGTTGGGCTGCATGTCACGTGTAGGCGTGCGCTCCGTGTGCTGGTCTGTGTGCTTGTGGGCTCTGTTCTGGGTAAGCTTTCCTGACTCATTTTTATAAAACAGCTCAGCGAGCTTAGTATGCAGCGCGTATTGCTTCTTTTCATGCTCTCTCAGCATTTCATTCAACCTTCTATAGCCCAGGTTCATTTCTGAAGCAAAGAAGGCACACTGAAGAGATATAAAATTGAAACTACAAGGTAGCATACATAATACTGTTTGATTTATTATTTTGCAGAAATATAAAAGAGATTTACCCCTCCTAATGAATCTCAGATGACAAGTCAATAAATAACAATATAGAATATAATACAAATGTGGCCTATGAGCTTTATATGACACATCAGATAGGTGGTCCAAGCTCATTTGTAGCCATCCTCTTTCCTTGGTGACTTCTAAGAGGTAGGACAAGACCTACTACGCAAGCACACTGTCTTCATGTGACTTTGGGGTCATGTTGAATGTAGTACTAGAGCACACATCTGTGCCTACAATCAAGTAGCAGAAAAAGTGAGAATGAGAGGTCATTTATGACCTGGAAATTGGATACGGGTACAGTGTGCCATCCAGCACAAGATAGTTTAGCTTGTTTTGGATCTTGCTGTAGTTATTTTCCATGTGTGATGGATATATATATGGAGGTCTTGTTGTCCTGTCTGTGCTGTTGTCCCATTAGTGTGCTCCTGTGCAAGGGACACAGCATACAAGCTGGCCATACTTTGAGTAAAACAGAAGCAAACAGCTCCTGTGCCCACTCTTCCGGAGCACTGGCTGCCTTATCAAAAACTCTTCCTCCTTCCCTGTTCACACAAATCAAACTCTGTCCATGTGATGTTTGCCCTTTATTGTAACTCTTGCAAAACCAGACTTTAAAAATTACTCAGTTCATAATTTCCTTCAAGTATAAAATGCTTTTACTATTTATGAACAGATTTTAGAAGAGCACCAAAAGGCACTCTCATGTACTCCTTGAGACTGAGAGCTGGTCCCTCTGCTAAGACAAACAAATCTTTGACTTCAGTAGAGCTGTGTCTGTTCACCTACTGAGAGCTTGGCTTTCAGATCAAAAATCTGCCTGCCACCTTAGTTCACTGGACTCTGCTCTGCTAAATCAGCATGAAGTTTTGACATGAAATGATGGGACTCATCCAAATGCCCCAGTCTCTAATCTCGTAGGGAGGTAGTTGTGCAGACGAGGGGGATACTCTTGATCACAGAGTACAAAGCCCTGGCAGAGGTGCGTTTGGCAGGCTGTGTGGGAAGCCTATGCACATCTTTCTGCAGTTTAATAGTGGCTCGCACCTCTAGTTCAGATCCCCTCTTGCAACTAGCAGCCCTTGTATTTCACAAAATGCAGACATTAAAATGCAATTGAACCACACCTGTTTTACAAATAGAAATGAAGTCACCAGCCCCTAACATATTGTGTGCAGCGAGCGCTCAGGTTGGGTTTGGGGCATTGTGCAACACAGACGTGATGTTGAGCACACAGCAGAGTGTTTGGTGAGCGGTCAGAAACAGCCGTAGTTCATCCCGTGCATTGTCTGCAGTGCACTGTTCTTGGAACAGAGCCCTTTTCCTTACCAGATATTTCTGTTAGCTCATTCAAGAGAGCAGCAAGTGCATTCACAAATGAAATTGTTTTGTAGCTCTGCAGAGTTCTGTTGTGCCATTGGGAAACCCTTCCATTGTTCAGCTTTAAATACCAGACCAATTTCAGACCTAAGGTGTGTGTAACCATGGCTCCCGCGTATGAGGAAGAGTGGTTAACCCTGACCCCAAGCCCTGAACTTGCATGTTCACCTGCTGTCTTGTAAATGAGATGTATCTGCTGCAAGAGCAGGTGTTGGAAGGTCTCTCAGACAGGGGAACAGGCATTGCTGCAACGTCTGATGGTTCTGCAGCGCAGGTGTTATCTAGAAGTAGAGGCCAGGGTGTAGAGTGTTTGGCACTTGCAGAGGAAAAAATGACATCTTTAGCAAAACAAAGAGCCTTAGCTATTACCTAGGAAGGTAATAGTAACTCATTGCCAATCTTTAAAACCAGTCTTAAGACCACTGGCTGGTGTAGATGTGGTCCAGTTATGATTTTTGGCAGTAGATCATTTCAAGTATTCCTTTGCCACAGAAGAACAGATCTACTGAATGAAATGGGGACACATAAGATCCAGGTGTCTCCTTTGCCATTTGCAAGGTTGGAATGAGTTGAGAATTAACTACCTGTTACATTTCCTCTATACAACTAAGTGAAATTCAAGCTGTGGCCTATCATCTGCAGTATGTATGTAAGGATGTAGATTCTTCGTGTGGTGCTGACTCCAAAGCAGCTGTGAAACATCGCAGTCAGCACAGCTCAGTGACACAGGCAGGGAATCCAGCACAATCTGGTACGACATTGCTTTCTGTACCCAAACTGAGGGGTCCTTTCTATTTCCCTCTGCTTTGATATCTAGAAAGAGCATCTTCCATGTAGCAATAACTTGAATATATTTTTATTTTAATTTTCACTGAAGTGCAGCGGTTTGAGGGGCGTTTTAGACTGTTGTTGGCTGCCATGAGTTTTCTAGGCTTTCAATCTCAGGAGGAGAACTTGAAGAATGAATTTGCATTTTTATAGGGGTCTCATAATATCGCCATGTTTTGATGATCTTTTAGAACAAAATTGTAGGGTGGCAATAGGATTTGGGTGACAGAATAAGGTTAACAGTATTGTCTTAATCTCTATGGACTCTATGAACAGCTAAGAACTTCTTCACAGCTCCTTGACTTGATGATTTTTATTTTAATTTATTTATTTATTGAAAACAGATTGAGTAATCAAAGGTGAGGAGAGGAAAATGTGATTTTGAAGCAACCAAAATGTTATGCTGATCTAAATCCAATTTAGCAAACAGTTTTAGCAGAGAAAAATCAGATTTTTTTAGAAAGGTAAGCTTTGAGATTTTATTTTAAAATCTGCCAAAAATATAGTGGTTTTTTTTTGATAGCTTAATCACATAATAAATTGAAAACTGGAATTCTAAATTGTTGAATTGGAGCAATTAGAAAAAACAAAAATTTCAGAGCAACTCAAAATTACTTCAGATAGAAAAACAATTTTGACGAGGAATAGGCTGATTACTGTCAGGGCGTTTTATGTTGGCTTATTTTTGTTCTAACATTTAGTTCTTGAATGGCTGTTCTTCACAAGCCAAAAAGGAAAGTTTTCTTCACTTAAGGCTGAAGTACCACCCTTCTCCCCACACTTATCACAAAAATCAAATGAACTGTGGTTATTTCCCCATTTATGTCCTGCTAAGGTAGAGCAATTAAGCACATCTTTAGAAACCAAGTTTCCTCTGCTGTTTTCTGGAGAAGTAGCAAAGCAAAAATGAATTTGGGTTCATAAAGAGAAAAGTGTTTCTTTAATCCTAGGGCAGTGTTGTTTCAATCCTCAGGCTTGGATGGATTGAGGTGTGTTAATGGCTACATTAATGTAAAACATGTTTTTGAAATGCCCTAAATTGAATTGAGAGATTGAAATTTGTCTCCCTGTATCTGCCCCTCTTTCTACTATCATCCGAGAGGAGGGCGAGAAATGGTTACAGGAACCTCTCTCCCCTCTTGCCTTGGTCCCTGAGGCACATAAAACTCAAAGTAAATGTTTATGAGGTCCTACCTGTATTTTTTCCCCCCTGCTTTTCCGTTTCCCTCAAATTCAGAGTAGACTGTGGTGTCCTGGGAATTTTTAGGAAAAGATGAGGGTTAATGAGAGGTTAGCCAGAAAGTACTAAGCATATCTGTAGCTTGAAAACAAGGAAAAAAATATCCTTTGTTTTCAGTAGTCTGGGAAGAAAAACAGTATTGCAAGACCCACATACGAAGCTGCATTGTAAATTGAATAGCAATACATTATATGGCCTCTGCTGTTGTGGATAGGGTTGCTTGGGGGTAGCCTGGAGGTCTTTTTAATGTGCTGTTTTGTAAGTGGAGGAAAAAATGCTGGAAGGTTTATCTGGCAGTAACTTATTTCTTTAAGTGAACAGGCAGCAGTACACTTCGAAAGACCAACTGAGGTTGAAAGGGAACCTACTGTGTAGTGACAGCAGGAATATTCAAATGCATGTAGCTTGCCTACGATCATCTCCTTTCATCTGAAAAATCCCAAAGCACTCAAGAAGTGTCTGCTGATGAAATTTCCTGGCATTATTGTTAATATCTGCTGCACAGGCAAGTTAAATCACTGCCTGGGCTAAGGCATCAGCCTTCAGGCTTCTCTGCGCTGGAGCCAGCAAGGACTTGTTTCAGACCATGCCAAGAAGTGACGCGGAGCGGAGCGTGCGCCACCGCGGCGCTTGGCAAGGGTGCCCAGAAACACAGCCGGGCCCTTCCCGGGGCCACAGTCACTTGTCCCAATGCCTGTGCAGCATTTGTCACTGAGAAAGTATTTTCCATGCATCTTCTGCATGGAGACACTTTGGAGATGTTCTTACAAAGCAGAGTTCAGCTTTAGCTCTGCCTTTTGCCAGGCAGGTTATTTTGTAAATCTCCTGATACTCTTTGGTGTAAGTTACATGGATAAGAATATCCAGGATTGTTGCAATGAACAATTAATTTTCCTTGTAATATGTTAACTTCGGAGTTAAAGTTAAACCAGTCTCATAACTTGTAGATGAGATCTGGGTTGTAGGTTATGCAGTACCTCTTTTTCTTTGAGGCATTCCTTACTCTTGCTCTACTCTGTCGTGACAATTCCTGTATTTGTATGCAGCTTATCTTTTCTAAGTTCTTCCCAGCATTCCTGAGAGGTAAATAATAAAATCAGATACAAAAATTAATTGGCATTTCCCAGGGCCAGGCAATGAGTCATTTGTAGGGCTCGGACTGGACCTTGCGTGTTGCTGTCTCCCAGCCCAGGCTCCGTTCCCTTCAGGCAGGCATCCTTCCCACACTGTAGGGAGAAGCCAGCCAAGTGCAACTTCAGTGAGAACCGCTGTAAATAAGTTACAAAAGCCAAGACTGAAGAGTAAGTTTTTTTCCAGGGAGGTTGTAGTGCAGCTGTTGAAGCTCCAGTTGAGCTCTGGTGAGTGCGGTCTGCAGAGCAGCCCAAGCAGCAAGTGGGCTATGCACCAGCCCTGGTGAGAAGCGGGTTGCGCTTGTGCTTTCATCTGGCCCCTATACGTTACTTGGATTTCTGGCTTTGGTTTCCTTTGGCTTTCTGATCAAAGTCTGCAAAACCCAAGATTGCAAAAAAAAAAAAAAAAAAAGTCTGTTTGGGGGTAGTCCTTCTCCAGTCTAATTCTTGCAGATTAGAGATATCTTTCATAAAATTTATAATGAAAAAAATTGACTGTATGTTATCCACACTCACAGAGTAAAATTGTACTTGCTTATATTGTAACCGAGTTTGTGAGTTCACATGTTTTTCAGTTGTAGCATGACTTCGTGCTCTATGTTGTATTTCTTTTCAGTGGCTCAAGCATCTAAGCCTTGAAAGGACTCTTACCTTGTGTTAATCTTTGTTTAATGTGAAATTCTTCTGGCTTGCTTGCGTTTTTTTTCCCTGAAGTGACAAAATATTGGACTCTCTTCTGAATTGTGAAAAACGCCTAGTTCGCAGTTTCTCTGTGTCAGATGTAGGTGGGGGTCACTGAGAGGTGCATTTGAGCTGAGGTGAACTGCACAAGAGCTTTTACTGTTTGATTTCCATAGCTTAGCTTCCATGCCCTGAAAGAACACCGGAGAGGGGAAGAAAGCTTTATCCTTATCGTTGCCTCATGCAGAATATTGAACATAGGCTGCCGCGCCTATTAAATAAAGCGTATCATTGTATCTAACAATTCACAAGGGTGTTCGTATCTTGAAGCGCTGTGTAAATACAGCCTTCCTTAGCTGCTGGTTTCTCTAATATATTAAATCTCTTCAAATTTATCCCTAAACATTAGCATTAAAAAAAAAAAAGAAAGAAACACCAAGACCTTTAAAAAGTGTATTTGGTTTTGGTTTAAGTGGAACAGTTCCTTAGCACTCAAAAATCACACTATATGCATTTAGTGCTATGTCATTCGTATAATTGGCAGGTTTTTCCCTGAAGTCTGACATATTTTCCTTGAAATAACGCTGAAAGGGGAAGCTAAGGCAGTCCTGACCTAGGCACAGAGGATGGCGCTGCAGCCCGAAAATGGGTGTAAATGCCCCTCGGCGTTCTGCAAGGAGCCGTGGGGCGTAACGTGCCTGTAGTAAGTGTCGCGGCTTAGCCTTGGAGCCCCACTATTTACTGTTGGTAGTTTCCATGGAGCTATAAAACAAAATCAGAGAAGAAAAGCCAGGCCAAGTCGCTGCTGCCAGCTGTTGGTATAAAGCGGTATAAAGTGAGGAACCGGCTTGTTCCTCTGTATATGGAAACAGAAGCACTTCAGAGCCTGAGGCAGCAACGCGTTCTCCTCTTCGTGCTTCACCTCCGTGCTGAGGCGGGCAGACGTGAGGGCCGCGACGCCGGCTGCCTCGCGGGGCTCTCCGAGCCCCTTCAGACTCCTCAAGCAGCCCTCACCACGGCACAGCTAGCGTCTGGCTCCATAGCCCCACAGGTTTGCCGTCCTCGCTCCTGGTTTGTAAGTGGATACGCCAGGACAGGTGGCGTGTCTGTACGGTACAGCATTGGATGGATTTTGCTGGATTTTATTGGATTTTGCAATAGCAGGATAAATTTTAGCTTTGGTAACAGTGTCTGTCTACAGAGATGCAAAAGGATGTGTCTCGTGCTTACTAAATCAGTTGTTAAAATTTCTCCTCGTGGATGCGTTCTGGTCTCCCCTCTGGAGAAGGCCAGTAGCAGGGGAGGCAGCTTATTGCAGACCAGAGTGTGACTAGACTGCTCTGCTGACCACAGCAACCTGAGAAGTGGCTGCCTGCACTAGGCCCACTGATCCAGATTTTGAAGTAACCCTTTAAACCCAACATAAATTTGACCCATGCTCCCAGCAAAAAGCATGTAGCAGACCAGGAGCTGGAAAATACGAGTTTTAATATATTTATGTTTTCTATGGTTGTGTTTTTCTGGGAGCCTAGCAGGCTTTTCAAAGTGTCTCCAAGTGGATGATCCTGGGTTCTTCTAAAATACCTCCGCAAACAACCTGTTTGTGGAGCGCAGCATGGCCAACATTGTCCCTGCCTCAGTTAGCAAAGGAAAGCAATTTCTCCGAGGCAGGATTTGAATAACCAGCAACATACCAAGTGCCCTGAGTCAGTAAATTCAGAAGTCCTGAATCATAACTGAGCTTTCCAGAGGCGCTCCACTGCAAAACATGTGCCTCTTTGAAACATGAAATCTGTCTTTTTCTTAATTACTCAGTGCTTATTTCAGCTTTAATACAAGGTTTTGTTCCATTTGTGCTTCTTTTTTCACCTGACACACCGTATCTTTGCTGCAAAAACAAGCCCTGGGCTAGTTGTGTCGGGCAACATCTCAGAAAAAAAATACAGAAAAAAAATACAGAGGTGACTTCCCCTGAGAGACTGCAAAGTAAGCAGCTAGACCTGTTACCTCTTCCTTTACCAGCTCTATCAGGATACAAAATACCAATGATTGTGATTGTGATTATGATACTTCCTGCATAATTTTTGCATTAAAAATACCAAAACACTCTACAAATTTTCTTTGTGCTAAGGCACAGCCTTTCTGTATTTACATGTATTGTGCTGTGCTTTTCGGCCTATCTTACAGCTGTACTACGCTTCCATGTAAACTTACCTTACTTGGTTTCACAGGAGATGGCTCAGCTGTAGAGAAGGATGTTAAGTAAAAAATGTTGCCGTTCCACATTACATTGAAGTGGTTACTAATGGTGCTGTTTCTTTCAGGATTGTCAGAAGAAAAACTTGAATGTTTGTTACAAGCATTCCAAATTTTATAGTTATGCGTTGTGAGTTTTCCAACCTTTTCCGGTTTACAACTCCTTGAGTTCTTTCCACTGGACCACTTAACAGCTACTTTAAGTCTGCAGACTACAGACTTGTATTTTGCCTCATGAATTTAGAAGCAGTCTTCAGATCATACCGAAAACTACTGCTGTAACCTGTTCCACAAGTCAATGGATAGACCAGATTTTTTAAAAGTGAGCAAGGCCCTAATGATACGGTCAAGATCATAGAGAGACTTTCCACATGCAAGCGGACACCTCTTTGCACCTCTAAGCGACTCAGTGACTGAGTAGTGTCAGCAGACACTATACTCAGGTGGCAGAGTCACTGATAAATCCAGTACATTTCTGCTGTGTGTGCTTTGTTGGTATGTGGATGTATTTTTCTTCTTGGTGTTATACTTGCTGAAGGAGCACGATTTAATCTAAAAGCATGAAGCAGTGAAACTGAAAAGGGCAGGTATTTGCAAGTATGTGAGTATTAGACTGAACAACTGCAGTTAGATCGTTCAGTCAGACTGTTTAAAAAAATCTTTTTCTTTTTTTCCTCTCTCCCCTCCAGGTTTTTGCTGAGCCCTCCATCAGCCTGTTCGCTCTGGAAAGCTGCAAGGGCAGAGAGCTGCACTTCAGCGACCCCATCAATTCTGTTCTGAACGAGGACCTTCATTTTTACACTCAGTCCGTATGGGTGAGAAGTGGCCTGTAAGTTCAGAATGAGTATTTCTGTCAGATTTTCACTGTAGGAGCAAAAAAGGAACATGTTTTTTCTCTCAGTACTTTTTTTCTTTTCATAGGGTGTGTTTTATATTCTAACTCTTTTTGAGACAGTGTGAAATCTTAAAATGTTGATGGAAGTTAATACTAGACCCATTTTTGTACCAGGATCTGAGATGAACACGGGTATACTGCAGGCAGAGTGTGTATTTTTCCCCACGTGAGATTCCTCCTTTTATCCCTGTGCATTAATGAACTTTAGGGCTTGTTGTTCAAGCTGGGAACCAAGAGTAAACCAGTTTCAATTGCTGACTCACAAAGATGGGTAGGTTAAACTTGGACTGGTTTTATTAACTGGCAGTAAAGTGCCAGCTGTAAACTGCAGTGATTTACAGGAACCAGCAAAGCTCCACGTGCTGTTTGGCTGCCGCAGAGGCAGCAGTTTCTGCGAGGTCGGGGTGGCCCAGGCAGCCGAAGCACCCGGGCTCTTCCGCACAAACCTTCCTACGTCTGCGGAAGTGGCCTCGTAACCTCCTCCCGTCTCCCCCCTTCACCTTGTGGAAACAGTCCCGCGTACTCTGTCCTGGCCAAGTTTTCAAGTCTCAGCCTAGACAACAGCAACAAGGAAATTGGAGTGTCTCATCTTTCAGCCAAGAAGTGACGCACCATTTCCTGTTTATTTTTAGCTTTTTCACACTTTCTGCCCTGCATTCCCATACACAGGGGCTATAATTTTGAGACATCTTTAGGGATGACCCAAAATGGTGCAAAGTTTGAGCTAGTTGGGCAAAGGATGAGTGTAGACAATTTACTATTAGCGTATATCTCCTTTTTTTTTATGATGCATTTTTCAAATGCCTCCAACTCAGTTGCCACTGAAAAGCTGAACTCTCCCTGAGGAGGCCTGTGATAATGCTGCCGACTACTCCTCCAGTTAGCTGAGGAGAGAAAGAAAAGTACAAAGCCTAAGCCTAACATGGGGATTGCCATCTCCCTGGGATCCCAGCCTGGATGACCACGTCTCTGCTGTCAGGAAGAGCCAGGGCAGAGCAGGAGTTGCTTAGCTGGGCTATCTTGTGGCTCTGTGATGTTTCCCAGGACAGACACCTCCATGTCCTGCCTTGCCCTACTCTGAAAAGGGGAAACCTAAAGATGGAGGGGGTGAGTGACAGGTAGTTAATGAGTCAAACAGTTTAGGATTCACAGCCTGCACAACAGTGATCTATTCGGTACCTACCTGCAGTGGCATCGTGCTGCCACGCGTAGGTATGAGCATGTGAAGCTGGACTGGGGCTGGGCAAAGGTGGCCTGTGCCTGGGGGCCTGGAGCACCCTGGTCCACAGGCCACCTTTGCCCAGCGCCAGTCCAGCCAGTGCTCAGGCAGCTCCTGGGCCTTCCTGAGCTGGGCTGCAGTGGGGACTGTCCCCCTGAGTGCAAGCAGCTCGCACCACCTGCAGGGGATTCTTCTTGCTGTAACAGCCCCTACCCTCATCCCTGGCTGGCCTATGAAGTTCTGCATTTCGAACATGACTGAAATTAACAGAATTAATTGAATTTTCAGTGACTTCGGAGAAAGCACGGCAAAGAAAAAGTGTGTTCACATTATAAGGGACATATTGTAATGGTTGTCAGGCTGATGAGAGTATCTGTTATCTAGGAGGTATGGGGCTTCCTTTGAGGAATCAGTGATAGGACCCCATGAAGAGGCAGTTCACTGTCTGCGCTTTTTAGTTCTGTCCAGTCTTGAGCGGGGATGTGTGGCTGCCTCTCCAAATCACACACAAGGGGGAAAGTGAATTACAGGTCCTGTGGGCGCTGCGTGTGGATGTTTTGTCGTGTTGTAAACAAGCAGTGCAGCCATCCCTGTTGTCCGCATCAGCTGACCTGTGACACAGGTATTCTGGGGGAAACAGCGCGTGCCTTGTGCTCGGATGAGGTAATGAGTCCAACAGTTTAGGATTCACAGCCTGCACAATGACCTATTGATACAGACAAAACCTGTCTGTGATTCCTAGGCCCCCTTTGTAAGCAGCAACACAGGATCTACGGAGCAGATGCCTAATAACAATCAATCTGCGTGTGCTGGTGCTTTAACTCTGCATTAATGGTTTTGACTGTGTTTATGGTCCCAATGTGCTCACAACAGGAAATTCTGTTACAGTGATTTATAATTTTGGGGGGAGGCTTCATTTTCAGACCAGTGAAATAGCTTTACTTAGCTGTAACAAAATAAAGCATTGAAGAAGATCCCTTTTTGTCCTCTGGTAATTAAAGCACCATTATGAAAAGCCTGCAAGTGCTGCTCTCTGGTGTGTGGCTTCCTACTTTTCCTGATTCCCAATGAAATCTGCATTATTCCCATCTGGCCAGGTTCATGCATACAGCTGTTTGTTTTCATCTGTGTGGGAAAAATATTGAGGAAACTAAAAAGTTGGCAAGGTTTAGGTACACAAACAGAAAATGGGTCTTATTTTAAAAGCAAACACTTGAGTGACTAAAATGCATGATATTTGGGACACTGCAGTATGGATTTAATTCATCACTACTGTGGAGTTTGAGGGCGTTTAAAGGTATGATGCTACAAGCCTGTGGTTTAGGTTTGCTATAGCTAACATGTAGTCTTTCATGTTTTATTTCCCATCTCCAGGTGGATTGCATATGAAGGATGTAATTTTTTAGGAAAGCAGATTCTGCTGCAGCCCAGTGAGATTTCACACTGGAGTGATTACAGTGGCTGGAAAGTAATTGGTTCCCTTCGTCCTATAAAACAGGTACTGTAAGAAAGTGTATGAGCAGCTTTTTTTTTTTTTTTTTTTGAGACATTAGTGCACAGGTACCAGCTCTACTACTAAGTATAAGGAAGCAGCACTGTTCCCCTTCTTAACTCAATCCAAATGGTAACAGCCAGAGGGGTCTACCTTAAAACATTACTGGCACAGAGAACTCAATTGGCAGCCACTGAGATCCATATTGGGCTCTTACAAGGAAATAATTGCTGGTTTACTTCCAGGTAAACCAAGTTTTGTTTCTCTCAGTGGTTCAATAACATGTTTATATATGTTCTTTTTTACATTTTTGCTATGAATCAATACTAATGAGGAAACCAATTCTGTATTGGCTTGTTTTGTAATGAGCATAAATGGAAGCAAGAACAATTATTATTGTGCAGCAGCCAGGATCTCCAAAAGAAGCAAAGCTGATGTAGGGTCTCACCAGGTTTTCCCTCTCTATTTCACCTCAGTGCCAATTTCCACCTAGTTCAAAGATTTTGGTCTCAAAACCACAAAGTGTTTAGGAGTTTTGTGAAGATTGGCCACCAGAGTGAGGCGAGACTGAACCAAAGGCCCTTTTCTTAAGGAAAGGCAGAAATGACACTGCCTCTCTGCTTATCCAAGATGCCTTAGGTAGACAGACACACACACAAGCGCCAAAGTAACTTCTGCACGTGTTGCTGTGTGCCCAGGAGGGAGGACAGCAGCGTGCATTTGGGGCATGTGAGCAGTAATGCCACAGGAGATGAGTTTTTATGTCCTGTGCTGCTCACAGAACAACTTGGTTTCACTTAGTGAAGAATGCTGCTTTATTTTTAAACACTAGATTCATCTGAGCAAACCTTGCAGCAAACTAAAGGTCTGCAGTAGTTAGACTAACATGCTTCCTCTCCCCCCCAGAAAAGTAAAGGAACTTTTAAAATGATGAATCCACAAAGATAATTGCTCACTGGAACACTTTGGAATTGGTTTGGAATTGGCTCTGAGATTCCCATTTGGGCTTTTGTTTTGCAAGTAATATATCCTCTTTTCCCTGTTATAAATTAGTTTTCAAAAGTCAAATCTGCTAATTTAGCTAGTGCAAGAACAAGTGAAACAGTCAAGCTATGATTTGATGAGAAATCATGATGAGAAGCATGATGAGAAATAACAATTTGCTGAGTGACTTTAAAAATAGTATCCTGGCCTTGTAAAGACCTTATATGCTGTCAGCAATTAACTGTATACCTTGTTTTATGGATGTGTGGTGGAAAGAGGCTTTGTATTTTCTGACTTAGGGTTGTTTTTATTATGAAAAAAGGATGTTCAGAGGTCTTGGAAGACAAATTATATGGGGGGAAAGGGAGGAGTACTGCCCTTTATAGCTCAGTATCCTTTAGTAGCTGTGAAACTGGTTGTAATTGAGGACTGGAGCAAAAGGTGAAACCACAGGGTTTTTTTTAAGTCACCGTTTTTTGTGTACATTCAAAAGCAAAGATTTAACTTCCCTGACACGTATTCCAGTCAACAGGGCTGAAGTTGTTGGACATGTGACTCAGGAAGTTATGTATCCTGAGAATAAAAAGTTTGTAGCGTAGAGCCCCCTTTCCAGCCTTGGAGTGAATGGAACGTACTGAACACGTTGGCATTGGCGTATCATAGGTGTATGTTCTATTTATATCCTATATACACAGATACACTAAAAACCTATCTGCCACTGCTGCGTGCAGCTGCATGTGAAAAGTACATTGCTGCTTTTTATGTACTTTGTGTCACATGCTGGTCTGCAACGTTGCGAAGTGCAAGCTTTGGAAAACTAACATAGGGTGGAGGGGAGGAAGCCTGCCGACTTTCTGAATCCGTGTGCTGTAACCGTCGTCCTTCCCGCTATTTCAGCCAGCCGTGTACCTCAGAGTTAAGAACCGAGCTCAAGGTAAATATTTGACAGTTGCTGGAAGCCTGGCAGATATAAGAGCAACGTCAGTGTGCGCGGCGCCGTACAATGGCAAGAATACCCAGGTCTGGCACTACTGCCGCGGCCTCTTCAAATCCAAGGTGAGTTCCCACGTGCTGGAAGTGGGTTCTGTTACCCCTTGCCCTTTCGCTTTTTGCCTTTTGCTATAGGCTAGCTTTAACACCAGGTAGTTTCTGATCCCTTTGGTTTTTAACCAAAACCTCTTACATTTAGAGACAGATGCGATCTTCTGCTTTGGTAATCCTGTCATCTTTTTCATAGTTGTGTACTGAGACGATGGTCCTGAAAGTAGGCACTTGTTTTATCTTCATAAAGTCTTAATTTAAGAAAGTTTGTTATCTCTACAGAGTTTGGAGTTTCTCTGCAAGTTAAAAGGTATTATGTGAAGAAAGGCTGTATGTGACTTTGCATAATGCTGTATAATTGCTATTAATATAAGTAATACTTCATATAAGCAATAGCTGAAGTAACAAATACCATCTTCTATGATCAATGAATTAATCTGTCACTGAATAATCTGGTTTTGCTCACCAGTCTTACCACCAGCCACAGCCACACAGTTACTGTAACGTGCTCGGTGCCCGAAATGGCAAGTGGTCAGGCACCAAACAGGCTCTGTGGCCCTGATATCATCACGGCTTCCTTCCTGTCCCTTAGGCTAATGATGCCTGCCTCGATGTCATCGGTGGTAGAGACGTGCCTGGGGCCAAAGTTGCGCTCTGGACGGAGCACGGGAAGGACAGGCAGAAGTGGAGACTCAACGAGGATGGGACCATCAGTTCATACCTCAGTGATGAACTGGTGCTTGATATTAAAGGTAAGAAAAAGAAAACACCCTCACATGTTCTACATGCATTTTTGATTGTGGTCAGTTGCAGTCTTCCAGGGTTTTTTTGTCTACCCTGTTAGGTTTATGTTCAGTTACTTGACAGTGGGACAAGAGAAGTGAGTACAGAGAAGAACCTTACTCTTTATAACTGATCCCCGAGGTGTATTTTGACAACTAGCCCTACTTCAAGGAGTTTGGTAATGCTGATGACAAGAAACAGAAGCTACAGATGGCAAAATGGTGAAGGAAAAACAAGCAAGCAATAGGTGGAGCTCAGAAAGAGCCACGTGTGCTCTGTAATGGGGCCAGGCTAGTTTGAGTTCTGTGTGCTCACGGCCTAGTCCCGCTGCCTCTCTTGGGAGAGCCACTCAATGACAAATGCCTGTCCCTAGACACAGTTTGTTTCAGGCCCCACTGGTGGGTTTTTTTTTTTTTTTTTTTTTTCATCCCTAAGGGAAGGCAGTGGAACAGTAATTCAATTGGTTATGAGACTGGGAGCACCGTGGTGGTATCTTCTCAGAAGCAAGCGCTAAGTGAATTGATAGCCCAAACCTTTTATATACAGGGCTTATATACAGAGGTTATGGCACATCCCACAGCCGAAGGCATCAGCGTTTACACTGAATGCCCTACTGGCCATTACACATATGATCTTTGCACCTGCAATTTTGTGATAATGAATTCTCAGACCAACAATGTTAAACTATCAGAGCATTTCTGACATTTGGAGCTAAGGAGTTAAACCACCATTACTACCTCATAAATATTAAGTAGCAAGCCATTAAAAGCAAAGTGAAATCCCCACGGGTAGCAATGATGGCAAGTTTTATAATATCAGAAAGCTGCTGCTATTTTACTGCAAAATCCAATGCTGAAAGCTGGTATGGGGAGATACAACTTGATGATAAAGCTGTAGGAGCTCTCATTTCTCCTGGTTGAATTTTCTTTATTGTGTAACAGTAAAAACACACTGTCCTTTCTATGCTACGTGTATCCAAAGGAGAGAGAATTTATTTTAAGGATTTCACAAGTTTGCAGGTGAAACATATATAGGTGCTATACCAAGTAACCCCATGAGTCTGTGTACCTCCGGCAGCAGGATGTGCCTTAAGAATCCCTACACACGGAAGGAGATCAGGACCTGCCAACAGCAAAATCGCTTTAGTAGTGCTGCTTCTGTGCACCAAAGTGCATGTGAAGTCTCTGCTTTGTGGTATCCCCTGCTACCTAACTAATGGAGGAATCTTGTATCTCTTTTACTGTAGGCCATAGTCATCAGGGGCTAGGCTGACAAGTGACAGCTTGAAGGAGAAAAACATACAGACGGTGTAAGAGCAGACACTGGCTCCTTTGTGAAAGAATTTCTGGTTTTCAGCTGATATTCCTACTTGGTCACATTTTAAGATATAAATATAAATAATAATATTTTCTAAGAATTTGTCTATTTTTGCCTTCACATGTTTGTTTGTTTTGTTTTAAGGAGGAAACTATTATGACAAGAATCACATAATTATGAATCAGCCCATAGAGGATGAACAATCACAGAAATGGGACATTGAAATACTGTGAGTAAAACCCACCACAGAGACTTGGGAAGATGACCTTAAGTGGATTATGAAAATTTAGAGAAAAAGAACTACTGAAGTCACATACCACTGGAACCTTAAACAGCAAATCTTCTCTGCTCTTCTTCATGCCAAGCACTGACTCCTAAAACAACTGAATTTTGCACAAATCTGAAGGAGGTGAAGTTGAGTCTTCCACAGAGACTGCACTCTTGATTCTTTAAGGCCACTCCTATGAAATTCACTATTACTGCTCTACTGCTCCTCTGAAGTATTAAAGTATAACATATGAGACTGGACAAAAGCTTTGCAAGACATGATCTGTAAGATAGCATGGAAAAGGCACTTTAGAAATGTTGCCTTTACCTTTCTCCCAAAAGCGGATGGAAATTCCCTGAAGAATTAATGCATTAAGGAGCTTGAATGAGGTTGCATTGGACTGCTTTAGATCCCAGGTAAAACTGCTTAGCCTTCAAGAAATCCTGAATCTCAAACCATCTCTCTTGCTAAAGTGCAGTTTATTTTGTTCATAAAGGCAACTTTGAACTGGACTTGCCAGCTCAGTGAGTCAAACAGAACAGTATAAAAAGCGTAACTTTTACCTCCCCACTGTTACTAGTAAAATTACCTTCCCTTGTTTTAACAGCTTAAAATTTCTGGATTCAGGAACTTACTTTGTTAATACATAGGCTATTTCCAACCCATGAAAATTGTGAGTTGCCTCTGAAGATGAGCTTTAACATACAGCCATATGTGTGCATATCCTGGATCAGGCTAGATTTCTATAAGGGCTAGCTGAATATAGAGCAGTAATAGCTCTATAGTAATAGTACTCTAGCTGTATTTTATTTGATGTATATAAGTTAATTTAATACGATCATTCAACATAATTCACCACAGTACATATTTTCAAAGGTGCTAAACAGCCTGCATTCCAACACTTGCTTACTCTCAGAGGAGCCATGTACTGTACACTAACTTCACTCTCATCAGCAACACCTACATCTTAACCTGTGGATGAGGAATTACACTAACAAAGAAAAGCCCTTTGTATGTTGGCAAATTCCTCAACTTCAATACTATGCAACCATCCCACTAGCCAACCTCTGAGAGAGTGAAATGCCTGACGGGACTCGAGATGTTGCAGGTTTGAGGCCTGTTCCTCTCACCATAGTGAGAAATATTGGAGGCATCTGAAGGGCTGTGATCACCTGAAGTCCCTGAAAGAGAAATCCCTTAGATCATTGGTATCTTCATTTCAGTGTCACTGATTTAGTTTGCTTCATTGACATTGATGTAATATTGTTCTTCCTTATTTGTATATTCAGGATATGCAACTCTATGATTATTTAAAGAGTTTAGATTAGCTAAAGACAAAGATACTATTTTCATTTCCAGAAAGTGTAACTGTTCCACTTGTGCATTCAAGCAGGTTCACCCTTTAAAAAAAGAAAAAGTCTGCCACAAAAATAAAACATATGGATGTCTATTTTTGTATGAAATGGAGTTCTATATAGTACTATTTAATAAAAAAATGCTACCTACTTGCACTTACTATTTTGCATTCTAAAATTACAGATGTTGTTTAAGTAACATATATTCAAATGTATATATTTTTCCAACAAAAGCACTTGTTTAGCTTTCTATGTAAGTCAGTATACCAAGTGTTCTACAGATGATTTTTGCTCTCCATATGCAATTTTAAAAGCATGTGTAAAAGCTCAATCTGCTTAAACCAAGATTGACTAAAGCATAGTTGGTGTGTCAGTGTTACATAATGAAGTAAAGCAGGCTTTTTTGTACTAAGAGATCTTGAATATAAAATGCTAAGCATGTATATTTTAATTGTATAAAACTTTTTAGGACAAGAAACTTGGTCTTTCTTCCTTACTCTCAAGCATGCTCCAGAACAAAACTAGTTTCTTTCAAATAGATGAAAAAAAAGGAATAGGTGTATCAAATGACTTAAGATACTCAGATACTTACATACTAAAATAATTGCACTACTAGCAGGAACTATGCAAATGAGTGTTGAAGATGAAGACTTCCAGTACAGGTTTCAATTGCTTTCCCAAAAATGAAGATGGAGTGAGGAGCAGTGGTTATAACTATTCACAGTTTATTTTTGTTTTAATTCTTTCTCTTCTAAGCCAAAGCGGCAGCACCTAGGAAGAATGGGATTTTCCCTAGGAAGTCTCATTGCTTCAAAGGAAAGAACACGAACAGCCATTACAGACTGGGATTCTCCTGAGCAGAAAAAAGCACAACCAGTATGAAGACTCCTTCTTTCTGTTTAACCCACCAGCTGCAAGAACAACACCCCTTTTCACAAGGTCCTGCTGTCTGCTCCTGTGCATCTTTAGCTGACCCCCAAAACTAGGTACAAAGGGGATGCTCCAGCATTCAGGTTGGAGATTCAGGTCATTCAGGTGTGTTGTCCACTGTGGCTCAGTGGACAACATAGCGTTTACCAAGAACAGACAGTTAGTATTTAAATATAAACAGTAGCTACATGTAAGTGATGAGTTCCTTTGTTGTCTTGAGCTGTCTGACTAAAGAAAAAAACGGGAGTTTTAACCTAATTTTAAAAGGACATGTTGGTGGTCACTCTTTTGTTCTCTTTCACATTTCAAGACTGCACAGATATTGCTGGAAAGTAGTAGGAAGGTCAAGCAGAGATTTCAAGTGATTTCAAGCAGCAGTTAAAATAAGAAGGACAGGGTACAAGAGGGGCAACCAAGATTTAATATCTAAAACAAGTGTTTGGGGATAGGGAGGAGGGTACTCTCATATAAAATCCTAAAGGAACTCACTCCTACACTTAAATTAGGCCTCCTTATCTGTGGCAGGTAAGAGGACCCATACCTTGTGGGGAGATAGATAGAACTTTCCGAAGGGTAGTAATAGCCTAGTAATTAAAGTTGCATGAGTTGTGTTGCTGCTAACATTTCTAAGCAGCTTACCTATTTTCCAGATTCCAGTCTTCCCAAAGCATTAAAAGAACAAAAATAACAGTTGACGCTGAAATAGTACCGAAGTATGTATTGCAGTGCTTTGTTAGACATCAATACAAACCAAAGGTTGGATGGGGGTGGCAGGGAAGTCTTTCTTGGCAGGAGGCTCTTAAGGACTGGGAAGGTTACTTCCAGGATGAGCTAATTTGCAAGAGCATTAAATAACTTCAATGAGACATTCAGTCCATAATGCCAAGGCAAGGTTTTCTTTCTCTTCATCTGAAATAAGGTTCAGTTCTTTAACACAAACAATACTGTTGCTCCAGATTTGCTTCAGTGCATCCAAGTATGACAAAGGAAAACGCAGTCCATGAGTCTGCTGCAAAAAAAAGGAAAATAAAATAATTCTTCAACTAAATGCAAGATTTTTCCTATTACATAATAGGGTTAGGAAGGAGGTACTGATAAGCAGATGTGTATGTGCTCCTGCTCCACTTCATGCTGGGATTTCTAGAAACATCTTGCAAGAGACAGCATAGCATCCTGCTAGCCTTTTCAAACAGAAGTATAGCTGACATCTCTTATGTGTGCTGATCATCACACCTTATGAAGCAGGAAGCCTAGGGTGCATTTCTTTCTTTTTGGATTTCCGCACTAAAGAAGGAAATATCTTTCTAATTCACAGACTTGCCCAGTGCTCCCGCTCCCTCTTTTTTTTTCTTGTTTTCTTTTGCATGGGTACATGGGTTTGGCTACCTCACACGCACAATCTTTGCAAATAGCATAGCAGAGCCTCAGAGCAGTACTGTCATCACAGTTGGAGCTTAAAGGCACTAAACTATATTTGGGGATTTGCACACATTTTTCACAGATGCCTCTACCAGGCTTCTCTACTGTGGAGGATCTACAAAATCTTTCAAAAAAAGTGAGAGAGCCAGGCAAAGTCTAAAGTCTTGGCTATAATTACTAAGGCAAGAACAGGCAAAAATCTGTTCCTATTTTGCCTCTACCATGTATTTGCAAAAACCTGTATTCAAGTGTTTAGGGTCACATTCCTAAGCTACAGCATCTTACTGTCACAAAGCGGAATGAACAGTTCCCAAAGGACACAGCCCATCTTCAGGAGAACTTACTTACTTACACTTCAAGCAAAAATATATTATATACACCTATATACACCAGGACTTTTTGCATTTCAACTTTGTTACCTAGGCACACAAGAGAAATCTTGTTAACACCTCAAGTGGTTAATTCAATAAGAGATTACACACTCCTAGCATTAACTGCCTCTGTGTTGCAGTTCCAGCATACCCAACTCCTTAGGAGTGGGCAGAAGTGCTTGGGGCCTGAGGGATATAGCAGAACTAGGGTCCACAGTACCTTATCATCTAGGACAAACTCACCTAATGCAGCAAAACACAAGATGGTGATGGGACTTTTCTGGTTGTTGGTTTTGTGTGCTCAACTGAATTGGCGAACATACCTGTGATGTGCCTTCCTCACTGGCAGCATCATCTTCAGCCCCCATCATGTGAGTTTCTCTTCTGTTCTTTAACGAGTGATACACATAAACCATCTCTTTGCGAATCTCATCCTATGAGACAACAGGAAGAAAGGAGTTGAGAATAAGTGACAATATTATCATCATCTGCCGCAGGGATCAATTAAAGCAATTCACCAGAGTAACAGAACAGCCATTTATGACATAAATTTGCATCTGTGCAAAACATCTGAAAAAGGTACAGCCTTTTTTCTTCTGCCTTAATGTTGCCTCCAGGAGATTCACAGGACTGAGTCTGCACTGTGCCATTTTTCTAACTTATTAAATAAATAATGCAATTTAAGTTGCACATCATAGATGGCATAATGAAGGAGCATGTATCACTACATTGCCATTATGCAACTGCTCTGCATCCTGAAAATGCATGATCAAAGCAGTGCAAATTCCACGGGCTGGTCTCACCCAATTGCAGTGTTGCATGCCTGCTGCAGGCATGATTTAGCTGTCTGACAACAAAGGACTCACAACTCAAAAAAAAATGCCCCAAACCTCACATATTCTAACAAACAGCAGTATGCACACAAACAAAATGGGGCAGGAAAACAAGGAATAATCTGGAAGGTGAGCTACATTCTTCTTACAGGTAAATATTTTATGTAAAAAAAAAGGAGAAAAAAAAAAGAAAAGAAGAAAGAAGGCATTTCTACAAGCAGAATGCTAAATCCTAAAATCCTGAAGCTGTCACTCAAGGAGCCATTCTCCAATAACAGTCTCAAATGCACAGAAACAAACCTACACAACTAAGCCAGAGTCTGAACACTGTAACCCAAAACTCCATCGATTTTGTGGAACAATTCAGTAGTCACTGGCACCACTTTAGACAAAGATAACTGGCTGCATTTGTATTCAATCTTCAAGACCCCCCCAGGAACAGCTGCAGCCAAGAGAATTTCCTCTCGAGGGAGCCGATTTTTAGAACTTGTTTATGCACTTGAAAATAAGGAATAAAACAAACTGTTGTCAAAAGCTATAGAGTCCATTTAGCAGTTGTAATGAATGACCTCAACTAATCCCAAATAAAAAACAGGCACCTACCGTGCAGAATCACAGAACAAATTCAATTTGGTACATCTCCAAAAGGCAAGAACATGCCGTATTACAACGGCCTCATGATTATAACAAATCCTAGTGAGATGTGGGATCCAACTAAGTATACTGCAAGGCCACTTTAAAGCCAGCGCAACAGAGAACCAACTCTCACCATGTCACCCACCCTTTTCCTCCCCCAAGCCTATGGGGATGGTTTTGTTTTACTTACAGCATTCTCTTGATCCGGCTCCACAGTAATTACAGCATGATCTCTGAACTGCAGTCTGATTTTGCTATCTAATTTTGGCAATTTCCCACCTAAGGAAAAAAAAAGGCCTGTATTAGAAAGGAAGGAAACCAGAGAACTGGTGAAAACTGACCCTAAACTTGGAATAGTAAGTATAGTTTAAACAACAAGCTAGAGCATAAGGACAATTTCTACCAGTTTAACATCCTCAGTTCACAGTAGTTCATCAAAATCACCAATTTCATTATAGGATAACGTTTGCTTTAATCTAAGAAAGAGGCCTGTCATCTCTTCCATCAGCCACAAGTCTACCTTTTGAGGCGTGCAATTACACACAACATGAAGCCTCTCAGCTAAGAGCTCTCCTTAACATAAAACACAAAAATCATAAAATGCAGAGTTAGTAGCAGCCCTACCATCACATCAGCCAAGTTAAAAACTTACCTGGTATCAGAGAGTCAGAGTCATTTCCCAAGTAAGGTGGCAACCGGTTCATAATGAAATCCTTCTTCATGTCAGATGATCTCAGTTCTCTGGTGTTCTCCAGACGGTCTGCAAGCATTCTCAAAATGCTACTCAGTTTTTTTGTTGAGTCAGCAATATCCACCTGCTAAATATTCACACAGAGTGGCTCTCACATGAACCCAAGCTCAAAGGAATCCAGCACGGCTTCCCTTAGGCCCTCCTATTTACCATAAGCAGTCGCCTTGGTATGCTCTTCCGCAGCATCACATCTTCTTTTGCTGTATCGAACACAAGGCCGGGAATTGCATCCAACAAGAAATCTCCCCAAGAGCTGAAGATCAGCAAGAAAACACAAATTAGACTGAAACAGCTGTACTGAAATGAAAGAGGAATACAACTGCCCCAATGTCATTAATACCTGGGGAAGCCTTAAGATTGGCGTGGTGCCTTAACCAATGCCAAGGGCTGAGCCCTTTAGCTCTGGTGCCAGATCCTCTCTGTTGCTGTGACCTGTCATTGCTGTTCTGCAGGCCCCGGTGGCAGCCCGCTCTCAAACTGCACTGCATCCTCACTAGCTTCAGGTCGGTGGCACTGCTACTGAGGGAAGGAACTGGCATGAGAAGGGGCCAGTTTGCTCCGATTCACATGCTTGCCCTCTACTGGGGGATTCAGATTAAAGCTGACCTCAGGGAATGAGGAAGCCCTGCTGGAGCCATTACTACCCAACCGCATCCATTTGTGGCCTCACCACAGAAACTAGGTTGGGTGATGTCATTTAAGACACTTTTATTTTGACAAAGGAAGGGTATCCAGGGTTATCTCGCCCAACATGGAGCCTCATTTTTAGCCTGAATAGTTACCACAAAGACTGTGTCTTGCTCGCTCCGCTTCTGTTCCACGGGGAGGGAGGATTACTGCCTGGACCTCTTCTGTGTCAACCTCTTCAGGCACGTGCCCCTCACACAAAGCACTGTACAGTGCATGTACGGGCCATCTCCCTACCCCTCTCTCACAGGTTCATTTTATGGGCAATAACCCAAAGGTGTGGCTAAAATCCAAGGCTCTGGCAGACTCATGAATGTATGACATTTATTACAGACTCATGAATGTGTGACATTTATTACAGCCTCCTTCACATTTTTCCACTCATCACCTCAGGTGTTCCACTATGGGCTATGAAGTGGGAGGGAAGGATCCTGTCCAACAAGTGCAATTAGGCGCCTGACATTTCCTTACTGTTTCCCTTTTCTTGCCCTGACTCTCCATCCATCAGTAACTATTTCCAGCTACTCACAGCTTGGCAAATTGCCTTGGTGAAAGCAAACTCCTCCCCATTTCCCTGCTTGCCCCAGCCTGGGATCTGGCCCAGAGAGACCTTCACCCAGCACAGTAGAGCCTCTTATGTTTCAATGCCTAAAAATCTCTAAGGGCCATTTCTATCAGCATCTCCTGCCCACCCAGCTTTCCCTGCATGTCCTTCCAGGGTGCTCCATAACATGGACTAACTGTTTTCAGAGAGGTCTTTTCTGAGAAATCCTTGCAGACCGTACTCCCCTCTAAAACCCAAATCAAAACACCAGCCTATGTTAAGATTTCTGCAGAGGCAGCCTCTTACACCTTGCTGCCAACAGCCTTACCAGATGTGGCTCCCACTTCTTCCTCCTAGGAAGAGGGGAACTCTTTGAGCTTTTCTATTTTCCTTTACACAGACACGTAGAGAACAGGCTCTCCCACAGTACTGTTTCTCAGGTAACTCCATGGGTTGACTTTTGGCTTAGGTTGTCACAGAGAAACCACCTTTACTCCACACCAGCCTGTTAGACCTCCAACAACCCCGTTCGTTACAATAAATGCAATTCCCATCTCTCCAGCACCACCTGACATACAATAGCTCTGCAAGGACTGTCCTGGCTGGGAGTGTTTGGTCAAGCTGGAGAAACCCTGTTCTGCACATTCAGAAAAATTCCTGTGTACTGATCTGTAAAGCAGCAAATCAGCTCAACCTCCATCAACAAGCTAACCTGCACCTTGTCACTCCTCTGATTAGTTCACTACATCAGAGATGAGAGAATTGCAGTTCAATATGAAGAAAGTGACCAAAAAGGCAGAGGAAGAGAGGAGGAATGCGACCATCTGTTTGGAGGTCACTCACTGCTTGTCCACTTGGATGAACTGTCAAACTTAGCCAAGTGAGTCAGCACTAATATGGCCTCGGCGTAATAAATTATGCCAGCTCTTTAAAAGAGCTAGCAACACTTGCAGAAAATAAGTTCTAGCCTCAGGAACAGAAAAGTAGAACGTGTGAAGAAATTAGAAGCACCTTTACCTAACTTCTACCAAGACTCATGCCTTTGAGCAGCTTCATTTTAAACCTTCTCTCAACCATGGAGGACTGGCCATGTTAGAAGTTTCCACCAGTTCTGACATCCTGGGCTTCCTGAATCTGCACCTGGTGGTTGGGGATAAGTCTAAGCATCACCTGGAATATATCCCAACTTGTCCCACCCTGTTTTGTGGCAAGCAGAAATCCTTGCCAATTCATAACTCTGGACAGTGACTTAAGCCTGAGAGGCTGATTAGTTAGCTGGTAGCAGCATTTTTCTACGTTATGAAATGGTTTCATTGGACACCAGATGTTTATCTAAGAAAAACTGACGTGCATAAATGAGTTAGGTGACGAAAACCACAGGTAAGCAGGAAATACTTGCAAAGGCAGAATTTGCAATAAATCAGTTGGAATAGGTGTGGGCAACTATCAAATGCCGGAGAGAACAAGACGAAAGGAGTAACTCATGACTCATTCTCCGGGTTATGAATGAACAAAAACTTCAGCCACTGATGAGATCCTCAAGTGCAAGAACGACCTTATAGCTTAACAGCTACTGCTGGGAAATGACAAAATAACCGGTTACAAAGTGATCCCCTTCCCTCCTTCCCCCAATTCCCTAAGTATGTTTGATTTCACCACATTTCTGAGAGGAGTAGTGATGCATCCCAATCTAGTACAACCCACAGAAAACAAAGAAACAGAAAAGGGCTAAATACATTGAACCTAGAAAAAAGTTAAGCAGAGCTCAATGCAAGGTTCTGTTTTAACAACAAGACATGCTCTCCCCTTTGAAATGCCAGTGTGGGTCTCAATTTTCAAGAAAATATTATGACAAAAAAAAAAGCAAAGAATAATTACTTGTTTTGGTAGGTGCTGATAGTCACATGTGTAGAGTAGGATATCCCAAGAGGAGTGTCAGCTTGGTGGATAGTCCCTCTGGGGAAGTACAGTAAGTCACCTGGCTACAAGAAAATAAAGAAGAATTCCTTATTTATTTAGGATTCCAGGTCAAACCTTATTGTACTGTTGTCAAAATACAAAACAAATAAACAAACAAAAACACCATGCAGAAAAACTTACGTTTTTTAAAATCACAAAATAGATCTTCCCTGCATATTTTTGTAACATAAAACAAAGTACTTTGTACCAGAAAGTCTGATACATCTGCCTGGAGAAAAAGCAAGCTTTTAGCATTATAACACATGCACATTCCACCACATTCCACTGCAGCTGCACACCAGGGACGAAGCAGCTGAAATGAACCCACTGACAACACAGGTGGCTAGCAGAGGAGCCGTGCAGTGGGAACCCAGCTAGATTTCCTCAAAGGAAGAGCCCAGTATTCCACATCAAAAATCAACAACTCCATAATGATGGTAACGTGTTATAATACCATTGTTCAAAACTTTCCGTTTTCATACCTCAAAACCAAGCAAGTAACACCTTCCCCCTCCCTATCTTTCATCTCACCCATCTAAATGAAATCTCCACACTAATAAAAGCTCAAATTAGGAAAAAATGTATGTATATAAAATAAAAAAATAAAATAAAAAAGACAACCACAAGGTAAGACAAGAAGCACCCAGCAGACAAAACTGCCTCTAAGAAGGAATGAAGACAGCACTTAAAGCTCCATTACAGAAAAATATTTCAAGTACAGTCCACAGCTATGAGATAACGCCACTTGCAGAAAGCATTCCATAAAGATCAAGCTAAAAGGTATTGGCGCACACCCCGAAGTGTTCCAAAAATAAGAAGGTGAACTATAATTCACCAGACTTTGCATCAATCAATACATCCTAAGGACTGCATATTACCAACTGTCAAACTTCGTAAGTAATGAGGTCCTTACTATACACAATATTTACTAATATTCCTAAACTACCACCACCAAAGGCAAGTTTGAACATAGGAAAAGCGTGGAGACTTTGCAGGCACAGGTCTTGCAACTGGACACTGGCGTGGCTTCCAGAATGGAGCAATAATGTCTGCTGAAATACAAACATGTAAAATAGCACAGAAGCACTAGATAATCTCTTGTCGAATGGCCTCATCATCATGAACTGCTCCTTTTTAAATCTAAAGAACAAAAACCAACCTAGTGTTCTTTACTGGGAGGAAGGAAATCAATATATCAAGTAAAATGGGATTCAGAGCATGCTTTTGCCCAGCATGGCATGTATAACGTTCCATTCCAATTCACCAAGCAGTGACAACCTCCAGCAAATGAGTAAACCTTGCTGCAGAGATGGATTAGTCTGATGGATCAGACAGCATGTTACAGCACGAAATGTGTCGTAACTACTTGGAGCTTCTGCTTTTTCTACCCAGGACTCCACAAAAGTGGCCAATGATTCAGGGTTCCCAACTTAAAAAATATTGAAGAAATAACAGAAAGCATTGATTTACTGATCAAACGATACCTTTGAAAAATGATAGATCAGACAATTATCACTCAAATTTCTAGTTCTCAGTGCTGTGCATACCAACCCACCCTTCCCCTGTCATTTTCACAACTAAAAGAATTTAGAATATTGCTCTCAAGAAATGGTCCATTTTAAATACAACTACTTTTCTGGCAACTATAGCCCAAAACAGATAAAACGATTACTATACCTTTAAAACAAATTCATGTGTTGAATTCCCAATCCTATCTTCTGATTCAACATTATACTCCCGAGCTAAATGCACCGTTGGTTTATACAGTCGCCAATGTTTCTCACCTTCCAGCTGAAGGATAAACACCTGCAAAAGAGTACAAGTCAAAATTCATAAGACCACCCCTCACATATTCAGCTATTCAAAAAATTTAACTTGTCTTCTTACTTGGCGAGTCTGTGGAACCATGCCAGAAACCAGAAATAAAATGCAAGCAGAAGTGATATAGGTTTCTGGTAACTTAAGAAATTGATTTCATCTTCCCTGTTCTCAGGTATTCTATAACTTTGGAACAGGATTCCTTCTTTACATTTGAACTATTTGTTTAGGCTCCATTTATAGACAGAGAATAAAACAGATCACCTTTCATAAGTGTTCTAAGGAATAAATTCCTGTTTTTCTGCAGTAACTAAAGCAGCAGCTAAGCAATTAACTCAGATGCAATGCCTGCCACATAAATATTCAAATTATTAAGTGAAACAAGTCTTATCACCATTCACTGACAAACAGTGCATCAGAAATGACCAGGGGATGATATGAGAAGCTGATGGCTGATATTCCAGAACGTGCAGGTTCTAGGAATGACACATTCATTGTGCAGCTAGAAAACAGACTAGCAAAAAACAAACAGGAAAACAAAACATAACCAAAAAAATCCACCTGCATATGTATTTAATGGAAAATTTTAAAATTACAAAAATAACGAATTTGTTCCATTGCCACTTAAAGCTTTTCTGTAATGCCTGCAAAAATCATTAGAAAACACATTTGAGTGATATATATTTTTTGAAGCTAGATGGCCCAACTTTGAGTTTTCATTTTTAATCTGCTATTTTAATGTTTCTTTTAGAAGGTAGTTTAAACTGCATGAGGATTGCAGGGCTCACTTCTTATTCCAGTAACTTGCTAGAGCAACAGGACCAGCACATTGGGAAGCAGCACACTCAGTCTGTGTTCAGTGTCTAGCTGAAGAAAGTTCAAGTACTTGGTGAAGGGAAATGGACTTCTGGATTCTTGGGCAATCTGAATGAGGTGAAAATGAAAAAGGCCTGCTAGGAAGCTTCTGTGAAAGCTGGGAAAACAAATTCTCCTTTCATCTAATGAAAGAATCAGGCCTAGAAAGCACACTTTAACGCCACATACTATACCTCAGTACCTTTTCAGTAAAATTAGATAGATAAAGGAAAAAAAAATACAATAAAGAAACACTGGCAAGCAGTTAAAGCCTTCAGTGCAAAAGCATTTCTATATAGGAAGGTAATCCAAAACACAGGGGTGGGTGGGAAGCACACCTATAGGCATCCACCTTATTGCCACTAGCAAAAGTCCATGCATGCTTTCACAGACAAGTTTGGGTTGGCCTACCTCAACATCATCGTAATGAGGGGGAAGGCCCTGCGACCCCTGAGGAGTAATGTAAACATTCGACCCAACCAGAGACCCGAAGTAGCACTCCAGCTTCTCCTGAATCTTCCACAGCTCCTCCTTTAAAAAGAAATGATCAAGTTACCACTGAGGAGCTCAGCCAGGCCAAGCTGCCTCCCAGGTTACAGACACCCAGTTGCTCAGGAGGCTTTTCCAGTGAATTATCACATCCTCACAGAAAGCACAGGCTCTGACACAACGGCAGCGGCCATAGGAGACAGATGCTCTTGCTGCAGTTCAACACCACTGAAGCAAACAAGGTCATGAAAGTAAACTGTAAGTCAAGAAGTCTAGAAACAGATGCTACAAAGTTGACACTGCAACCTAAAAATGGCTCAGGCAAGAGAACAAACAACAGCGGGGCTGGACAAACAAGAAAATGTCAGCAATGCATTTTAGGGCAATAAACAAAACACTCACATTATGTGGGCCAACATCGAAGATGGCACGTAAGGGCCAGAAACCTTTTTTTCAACAGTACCAATTACAACAGAAATCAAGCAGGATTCTGCAAGCACATAATCAAGGAGATAGCATCTCTGCTTTGTCTTTTATATGCTCCTGGTATTGCACAGCACCCGTATCAGGATTCTGGGTTAAATAAGCCAGGGAGCTAGAGGCATTCAAAGCAATAATTTCTAGTATCTGTTATTCAATCTATTAAAATTACTTTGCTCCCCCTAACTAAATATGTATTTTAATATTTAATTGATGCATGCCAAAAGAATGTTTTTAAAACATATGTCCAAAGCATAAACCAACCAATTTATGAAGAAGTACATCATAAAAGATGCTGAAGAATGCCAATTAGACTTCAGCCACCCTCCCTCAACTATCACTCATCTATGTAAATACAGTCCACAGAAAGGAAAAAAAAACATTCTAGTAGCTAACCCACAAAGCTTTTAAGTCACCTGCTACTTTTATCTAAGCTGAACCAAAGTTCTAAAACACTGCACTTTTCAAGAAAAGTAAAGAGACTAATGCTTTATGGAGTGTTACTTTAATCTGATTTTTTTTTCTTAGTAAGAAAGCAGGTCAAGATGGTACAAAGTACTACTGGAGGAAGAAGACAGAAAGAAACAAATGGTCTCCCTGTTTTCCAAACGCATCTTACTAAAGCAAAATACGTGAAGCCATTATTCAATTCCACAAGGAATGTAAATCAGCATCAGAACTCCCTGCACATTTCTGAAGAACGTATCTTAAGCTTTTATATTGAACTATGAAATAGTCACATATTTACTATGGTAAGCCCAGGTCCAGTAATCTTAAAACCCCAGTGTAGAAGGCAAAAGGGATGAAGCTAAATCCCAACCCTCTCTTGAGTTTGGCTTAGAAAATGACCAGCTCATGCACAGCACATGAAACATAGCTGAGCTTGGCACTACTCCCTGACCAGACACTGATTTTATTGTTTTTCATTTTTCTCTCAGAACAGATTTTTCTTATTACTTTTCTGAATTTCATTTCAAAAACATGTTTGTTTATTAATGGTTGGGCATATTCAGGCACCACCTCTACTCATCCACGTCTAACGTGACATACGCACATGCAGGCCTGACTCTCACATCAGCAGATGCCAAACTACCAGAGCTGCACCAAGAACAAATTCAGTGCAATTAATGTACATTCTGCCCAACCTCCAAATTTCAGCATAAACCATGCAATATTTCAAAGCTGAAGCCCCTGCCACTGGACATCACAGCTACACTTGAACAGAGCTACACTTGCCCATGACCCTATTCTTGGCATGCAGATGTACATCTGGGACCCTAGGGATCACTTTGTGGTTAAATTGTGTTTGCACCACAGTGGACAACTGGAAGATATCCAAGCAGCTATTTGCAAACGAGCCCTTTCCACAACTGTACAGACACCACTGCCTCATCCTCAATATATGAGGGCTACTAAAGCACTTCAAAGTCAATCCTCCTACATGGCCGGTGGTGTGCCTTGGGAAATACCTTGTGCGGTATCGCACCTTCCTCTGCACTAAGGGAAAGTGCTAAAAAATCTTGTATTTGCACGAGGGAAAAAAACAAAATCTGGTAGCAGGGTTAATTTAAGCAGACATGGGGTTACTTATCAACTTAATCTATTTTCCTAATTACATGTGACAAAACATTTTTTTAATACTTAATTTTACAGCATTAGTCATATTTTGTTCCTGTGACAGAGCACCAAAATATGTAGGGTAGATTATAAACCCTGTTTTAATCTACACAGTTCACATACAGGTTTCAGCAGGTCATTGATGTCCACGCTCTCTCCTGGATTTACTGGAGGCAGAGATGAAGCCAAGTCTGCCATGACTCAAGCAAAACAGACCAAAAGTTATACAACATGCGTTCTTTATATTCTAAGATAATGAAGTGATCCAACCTTAAATCTTTGAGGCTGATGAAACTGTATTGTTGCCTTTTTCTGGTCAAAGTCCTTCTTCAGCTGCATGTAATTCACTTTGCCTTCTTTATTTAAAATCTTCTTTTTTCCATTCACACATCTGCAGATATTAATATCTCGGCCATAGTACAGACCCTGGCAGCACAGTTCCTTCAAGTCTGACAACTGGAACAGAGACTGGTAGTAAGCAGCCAGCAGAGGGTCATTTCTCTGAACAAGCAGTGGCTTTTGCTCCCAATACTCCCTGAAAAACACCTCTTCTTTGATGGGAGAGATCAAGCTTCCAAAGAGGCTCTCTGGGCTCTCATAATTCATAAGTGATGGAGAACAAGCTCCTTCCACCTTTGCTCGTTTACACTGTGCCTGCATTTCCTTTCCCATTTCAGCACGCCTTCCTCCTTTCTTAGGCATGTTCCTGTTTGAGAGGAGAGAAAACCAAAACAGTCAGCTCATAACACAACCTCAAGAGCTCACACGCCCAGGGCAGCCCCTCTTGTCTTCTCCAAATGGGTGCAAGGGCGCACCAGGAGCAGCTCTGCTTTAAGATGCTCACGCGTGTCTTGCACTATTCACTCCAAGCAGCAAGAAAGGCCCCAATGGGCCCCCATTTCTCCTGCAAACTCCAAAGGACTCTGCTGGAAGCTGTTGCTCAGAGAAGTCCCAATCCCGCAGCTGAGTTTATACTAAAGAACACATGATGAAATAAAAACCACACTATAGAGCCTTATAAAGGCAGGAATCTAAACATAGACACAGAGCAGTAGTGGACAAAAGGCCTTAGGGAATCCTTCTTCTGTAGGAATAACTGCAGATTCCTAAAGATTCAGATTTGAATTAAAAGATGTAATGTTAATTTGGAGGGAAAGGGTAAGGCCATGAGCAGAAACTGGTACTCTATTATGCTTCCTTGAACTGCACTGAGAGCAGAATAAAAGCACAGCTAAGACTTACAAATGACATTCCAGCAACAGGCAGCTGGGGGCTGACGCGCAGTATTTCAGATGCAGAAACCAAACAGTTAAAAAGGTACAGGGCTGCAAGGGGGCTGGGGAGGGTGAGGAAAGAATACTTTTCTATCTGTCTTACATATTGCAAACTGTCTTTTTCAGGCCTTTTAAATAATTACTTGTTTAGAATATATCTAGAGTTTATGTATTTATCATACAAATGCATCAGAGACTTATTTATCATTATATAAATCCACTCCACTACATTAAGGGCACTAATTCCCAGCATGAGCTGTTATCTCAGCCAGCCACTGATGCGCACCCTTGGAGTTAGCACGACACGTTCTGGAAGCACCAACATTCACATCAAACAAGGCAGCTCTTGATACAGAAGCCACGCCACGGCAAAGCAACGGACGGAGTAACTTATACCCAGCAACTATGCAGTTACTCTGGGCAGTTACATACCTACCAAACCAGCAAGAATGAAGATATAGTGATGAGGCAGCCCTTACACTAGTACAACAGGGTACAGTAAAAACTACACAAGAAAACACACGGAAAGGGCATGAAAACAGGGTGGACAAATGAAAGCGCAGGTCACCGTGAGGGAATTAGCAGGGGTGGTAACAGCCATCTTTTCCAAGGCACAGAAAAGCCTAGAGTAGATCCTCCTGCAGGTGGAGCCAGCGTCAGGATATTAAAAGACACCTGCCTGAGGTCTCAGATCTTGGGAACAGTTTTATGCTGCATTGTTTTATGCAGGGAGGTTGGACTAGATGATCTCTAGAGGTCCCTTCCAACCTTAACCGTTCTGTGAATCTGTGATTATTTTGCACTGCTAGACACCCATTGATGCTCATCGTACTGTTGCAGTGACACACAAGCTCAGCCTCTGTTGGCGTCTCCACAGTGTATTCTGGACGGCCAGAACTGGCAAAAACAAGGTTATGGAAGAGAGGTCGTCTCTCTTCCATAATTTTTAATCATTTTGTTGATGTTACATAATTACACCAAAATCTAAAAAATTATAAGCTGGTATTTCCACATCTGCAAATCATTCAGACTTTGGGGTTTATGTAGAAAAACAAGCATTCTTTCAACAGAGTGCAGACATTTTATTTTACAGATAGAAGTAACTCAGTTTGCTTTTCCAGGTAGATAGATAATATTCTTGCAAATGATTATGTAAAAATACAGAATAATTCACAAGGGGTTTATGTGCCAAGGTGTCAGGAAGGTTAAGGTAAAAATCCAAGTTAACAGGAGGTTTAGCTTGACAATACGTGCAGTCAGACTTGCTGACTTAACTTTTAAGCCAGCATCCCTGGAGTGACCCACAGCTTGTGTCCCAGGTGAAAGGCCTGCTTGAAAAGCTGAGTTATACATGGAGGCAGTAAGTTAGCACCAAGTATTATAGCGTGCAGTTTTCATGCTACATCCAGGCTTGCTAATACAAACTGCCCTTGTTCAAAGAAGTTTGTAGAGCAAACACAGAAGATAGAACTACGTATGCTACCATTTCAAAGTAAAAACAACAGTTTTATTCCAGAAATAGCGATTTCATTTATTAACGTGGTTATGTTTACACAGATCCCTTACCATGAAAGTTACAGCATTCTAGTTCTCATATTCACACAGAGGATGAAGTTCTCCTGCGTAGCACACGCTCACTACTCCACAGACTCCAAGGCAGCAAGGTGTTTCACCAGTTGTATCAGTCTGCACCTCAACAGCAGCCTGCTATAGACCTAACCCAGCAGGAGGTAACACACCTTCACCTTCCTGAGAAAATGGATGTTCCCGGCTGCAGTTCTCAGTAACGCAAGGAAGCACTTAGAAAGCCTGAATATTAGTCCACAGCTACTAGCTAGCAAGTTCTGAAGATGCTGCAAGCACTGAGATCTGTTACTGACATGCCCAAGTGCTAACAGCATATATGCAACTAAACTTGACTTGCTAGTTTTGAATCATAGACTCACATCCACTGTATCAGCCTCTCAGGTCACTTGTACAGTATTTAACAAAGTTAAACGCACATATGTCCAATTTGGAGGCTGGGGTTTCATTTAAAAAGTCTACAGTGCATTCTACAGTGTTTCGTTACTTTATCAGAACAAGCAAGCAAAACATGTCAACATGCTGGGCCTGCAGGTGTTTCTGCTTCAGACAGAAACAGTTACATGACTTCAGTATTTCTGCAGTTGCACACCAGAAGTTTAGGCCTCTCTACCCAGGCCAGGGAACTGCAGACAGACTCTGACCCCTCCAAAGCAACAGGGAATGAAAACGGCCATTCTGCTCCTCAACCACGTGAGTGCTGCTGCTTCCCCCCACTGCAGCACGACACATGGTATTAACATTTTGTCCAGAAGAAGAAAACACAGAAAAACTAAAGGGCTCAAAAGCCAGCAGCAGGCAAAACTCAAGGGCCCCTTCCCTGCAGGCCGCCAACACACGCATGCGGCTGCGCTGCCTAGGGCAGCAGACTGCGCGGGCACGAGGGACACGGAGCGAGCAGTGCCTGGCACCTCGCAGCCCCCGGGGACGCGGCTCAAACGCGCTCTGAGGCACAGGGCTGATGCACAAGTCGCTTCGGGCATGGGGGATGTGCAGCCACGAGGCCCTGCGCCCGGCTAGCAGGCACTGCCCGTGCAGGCGAGACCCGCGGTGCCCGGCGCGCCGCGACGGCCGCGGCCGCTTTCCTCGCCTCCCGCGGCGGC
>NW_010580896.1:81766-123904 GCF_000705375.1 Tinamus guttatus | reverse complement strand
CCGGCCGTGGGTCCCAGCGGGCGCCTGGGAGCGGGGCGGAGGGAGGAGGCTTCGGGCGGGCTTGTGCCCTCGCGTCCCCGGTGTTGGGCGAGCGTTTGGGGCGCGGGAATAGAAGGGAGTAAAACGTCAAGAAGGAAGAGTGTTGACTGGTGCAGTATTAGTTCCTGCCCAGCCCTTGCGCTGTGCAGTTTAATGCCATTTAACCTAGCGAAATGTCGGCCTTTTTTCCCCCAAACATGCAAAAGGTTCATGCAGCTGTCATCTCAAAACATAATCTGCCCCAAAATTGTTTCTCTGTCTCCCAAGTTACTGTGTATATACGGGGGATAAAAAAATACACTCGTTCTGTGAAACCATTAGGAAATTAAATGATAATATTTCTCCTCTAGGGTTATTGCATGAATTAAATTAGCAGATAAAGCATGAAATCCTCTTGTTATTTGTTTAAAGTTTTCCTGTGCATAATAATAAAATATCTAGCTTTTAGCTGCACTATTTTTTTTCCTGGACCAAAGCCTTGTTCCCAAGCCCCTCTATCAGACTTACTATAACCTAGAAGTCTTCAGCAGCCTCACCGCAGACATCAAAACTGCTAGAAATAGTTTTATTTCCCGTTGTGCAGAAATTCTCACTGTCAAGAACCAAATATTCTCAAAGGAGACAGAGGAGTCTGAGCGGAACAAGCACGTTTGTGCCTTTACAAATAAGGGAGTTAGTTACCCCACATTGTTTGGCTCTCTGATGAGCGGAACAAAGGACCATATATGCTGGGGGGAGGACTGAGCGGAGCAGGAGTGAGTGAGACCAAGGAGCATATGCCAAGAGTTGGGTGCCTTTACAAAGGAGGGAATTGCTCCCCATTCTTTGGCAAGGGGACAAAGGAGTCGGGTGACCTCGGGTGAGAACAGCAGGCAGGAGGCAGGGAGGTTGGTACAGACAGGCCGGGAAGTCTGTAACTTCTGAGGACCTTGACCAGTGGGGAAAAGCAGAGGGCGTACCTCGGTCGGGAAATTAGGATAAAAGGGGCTGCGTCCCCCAGCAATTTGAGAGACCCCATAGGGGTATACGTGGTGGGATCTGCATTTGTCCGAATGAAGTTGTAGGACTGCTCTGTCCCCTTTGTGGACATTTGGTTCTAGACAGTGAGATTTTCTGCACAGCTGTTTCTGCACAGCATGGTCTTGGACACCATACCACTTACAGGATGTTTTAATACAGATGGGTGTAGCAGCAGATGACAAAAATAGTGAGGCCACAGCCTGCACTTACCTGGTCATAGAAGTCATTACAAGCTGCTATTTCTGTTCCAAAAATCCACAAAGTACTTTCAGCATAACTGTATGAATGTTGCTAGGATGAATACTCAAACAAGCATGTATTTACATAATGACTGTGATGTTGTAACTTTTAGTACATGGAGTAAACCATGTACAGTTGAGTGGTTGCAGAAGCAGCCACCAATCACTGAATGGGAAATACATTTTTTTTTTTTAAGACTTTCATGCTGGTCTGCCTGGGCAAATTGATTAAAAATATTTATTACTGTCCCCTTCTAGAAAATAGCCCTTTTCAGAAGTTGGTATTATGTGATGATTAGTCAGTTAATCCTTAGGAAGCCTTCCAAGCAAGAATTACAGTATTAAAGTACTAATTGTTATTATTTACTATTTCTACAAACAGTGCATTTATGAAGCATAACCGTTCCCAATATCACCTCTTTCACTGCATTGAGAAGATGAAAATTATAGACTTCCTTGTAAAATTATTTCACAACTTTTGTCCTCAGAACATGCAGTATTCTTCATTGCCATAATAAAACTTTTCTATAGAGTATTTTTCATGAGGAAAGCACTTTGCCAACACTTACACTTCCATTTTATGATGGTTTATGAATAATTGTTTCCTCCATCAAAGAAAATTGGACAGCTTTCAGGACAAATTAGTCTAACCCAGACACCTCTATTGAAAATATAAAAGAATACAAATGCAGGCCTCAACCTCTTTTCCTATACACTTCCACGTGTGGGCTTCCTTGCTTGGCAGTTTAGGCAGAGTTGGAGTATTCAGCACAGTGGAGCTTCTGTCTCTAAACATCCTTTAAGAATTTTGGAAGAGAGAATTGGTTTATGTGAAGAAACCACATGGGTATTCTTTCTGTTGGAGTGTGAGGATTCATTTTTGGCTTACGGAAAGTGAGATAAAAATTGGTATGTTCAAACAATGGTGTTACATGAGTTCATGTTAAAACATTTAGGGGACATGCTGTATGTGGGATCTTCTCTGGCAATCTGGAACATATGTGCAAGATGTTTCCATAATGACACTGCAGCAATAAGAATGCCATGGCAAGGATTTTGTCTGTAACACATCTGCTGAGCTTGATGTCTGGTGTGCTGTTGCTGTTGCCAAAGCTCTGTGTGTCCTTTGGCTTTATGTTCCCAGAATTGTCATTCCTGGTACAGTTCTGCTTTCCATGATAGGATTCCCTGGAATAGTATCAAAGCTGTCTTAGCTCTGATCATTTGTTTGGCAGTGAATTGGCTGACAAAGTACCCACTCGATCAGATTTCAGTCACCCAGCATGCAGTGTGTTGCCAGCTTTTCCAGCTCTCTAATTGAGATTTGACAAATGCTGCTTTTCAGAAGAGTAACAGACATCACCATGCCATGAATAAACAATATTGGAATAGGAAAATCATGTAAGCCAGAGAGTGATTCAGGCTTCCAAATTTATTCTCATTTCCTCATTTTAACTGAGCAGTGCCCAAGCATTTACCTTTTGACATTTTCTGCCAACACAAACCATCATGTTGAACTCGGTTAAATTTTAACTCACTTCATTAAATGATAGATAAAACCAAGAAATTTCATTAAAAAATGCTCCGCAATGGGCAAATCACAAAAGTAATGTTAATTCTTTCCTGGAGCTGTGAACATTTCTTGTGTGTATCCGTGAATGTCCTTAATTCAACCTCTTTAGCCAGAACCTAAGGATACATCCATGCAAGATTCCTCAGGGACTGACAGGATTCCTGTATATGGCTCTGTTCCAGCACAGCTGCTTCCTTTCATTTCCTGTATGTGCTGGGCTCAGTGTGGTATCTTTATCTGTGATGAGAGCAGGCATGTGTGGCTCATTGTGTCTGTCTCCAAAAGTCACAGGTGGGACAAAGCCCCAAGCTTGTGCATGCAGTGTAGAAGAGCCAGATTCTGCTAAAGGCATTGGCTTGTTTTCTTGACAAAGTTTTCTAGAATCTGTGCCTCAAAACCTGTGTTTCTGAAATGAATAGTTATGCAGAAAGCAGGTGATGGCAGTAGGTCTATGTGAGGCACGCAGGTGTGTGGGTGTGACATGAGGGGCATGCCTTGTGCCGATGATGCTATTCATCCACCTGGAAGATCGCTTTCCTAGTCCTAGCTCTAAGACATTAAAAGTTTACTGTGTCTGGGATGTTCTTCCTTTGGTACCTTCAGGGATCAGTGACCTAAGATTTCTTCAAAATTGAGGCTCTTCCTAGTGATCCAGGGGAAAGCTGGGGACAGTCAATGGTGTGAGGGTTTCTTCTGTGGCTTTAATAATGCACCATGCACAAATCTCCATCACATTTGTTTCGTGCATTCTGCTCGTCCCTAATCCATTGCTCACTGTAATCACTTCACCTGTAGTTAACATCGAAGCACAAAGGCTGCTGCTGTGTACAGGTTGCCTAGCAAAATTGAAATACACTATGTGAAATAAGGGTAAGAGCTATTCAAAAGCAATCCATGCTGATTGCATACTAAAATGAACCACAAGCTGAGAACAAACAGAAAGGCTGATTAAACAGGAATGGTTGGAGTGGAGACAGAGGCTGGATAACACATGAGCTGGGAGCTGCTGTCTGTTTAGGTGTGTGATAAAGGGCCCCTGTAGTGTGCAAACTGCCTCTATGCCACTGCAGCAGTAGCACGTACATTAGATTACGCACAGTGAAGCGTTGTGTGATTCCATTGAAAAAGAAACTAGACTCATGAGGGATTTTTGTTAACAGTTTTGCTGCTAACCAAAACAATATTCCCTGACACTGCCATTTCAGAAACTCATAAGCCATTTCTCTATTGCTGTTCCACTATTTTAAAAGCATAATGCTACCCTCATATGCAAAATAATGTGCAGCCTTTAGTGATTGCTGTTCACATATACAAACCCCAGTAAAAAAAGTTGAACACAATGTACACACTGGGAAATATAATCCTGGAATATGTGTCAATGACATGATTGTTCTGTAAAATAATCCGGCCCACGTTTCCTTTTAGAGATCTCTTCCTCTTTATGCGAGTTGCACTCAGGTTGGGAATGCTGGCAGCACGTGCCCGAGTCAAATTCTCTTCACAGCGGACTGAGAAAGCAGTCAAGTCCATGTCTGCATCCGTGTCATGATAGCAGCCATCGAAAGCCATTGCTTGCACTGCGTCAATACTGTACATGCCTGAAGCCTGGCAACAAAGAATAGTTATTCCGTGTCTAGCAGAAGCCATCTTAATTAAAATAATAGAAAATCAGCAAAGCTTTCTCTTCAAGGTTGCTCCTCATGTTGAGTGTAGGGAGAACATGGCTACCCCACAATATGAATCTAGCTCAGATACTGTCATCTGTGGGGCCTGCCCCCTTGTGACGTGAGCAAGGAAAGGGATATAGGTGACAAACGCAGTTAGTTTGATTGATTATTGCCAGCTGACTTACATGTGCCCCAGGTTCTCAAACAGAAAAAAATAATTTTGCCTCTCCTGTAGGCCTGCGTTAGAACTGTGGTAAGTGATTTTTAACATTTTCAAGAGCACTTTTTTGACAGGATTATGAAATCATATGAGCAACATGTGCATCCTTGGTGTGTCTTCCCCTTGTGATATTCCAAAAAAGAAGAGTTTACACATGGGGATATTCACTGATACGAAGGTTTTAAGCACATGTTTTGAGGAAAGTCAGGGAAAGTAAATGTTTAGCTTGTAAATGTTTCAGCTTCAGGCACACTGTTCTAAAAATGACCCTGTCATTCACCTGGTCTTTGGACCAAACAGGTATCATTAAAACTATCTGCTTCAATTAAATTGTGAAAGCAGGAAGCACAGGGGGAAAGCAGGAAGGGATATTTCACCAGCATATTTTAGGGTACACTTCAGAAAAAGGAAAAGATCAGAATATTGTGAATCTCTTGATGAAGAGGTATTTAAGAAACATAGTGAAGGAGACCTTATTCAGGGAAAAAATAGAGATGTACTGCCTAATTTCTGTCTCAAGAAGAGGAGAGGAGAGAGACATTCCCAAGATACCAGACAGAGTGATACCTTTCCTCCCTTCGGTCAAGAAAAGTGAGATATGGGGAGAAGTCACAGAGATAATTAAGGAAAAGTTATCACAGTACTGTATGAGGATTACTACGTGGCTTCTGTAATGCTTTCTGAAGGCAACAAAATACAGGATTGTACCTTGCCCCTTTTTTTGAGTTGCTTTCTCTCTTCAATTGTCGTGAGATAGTTCACTGCTGCATATTCGATGACAGACAGGAAGACAAAAAGGAAGCTGATCCATAGATATACATCCACAGCCTTTATGTAAGACACTTGAGGCATTGAGGCACTTACTCCGGTGATGATGGTTGACATTGTCAGCACCGTAGTTATACCTGCCAAGCAAAGAGAGGAGAGTATCATAGTACAAGTGAACCGGTTCTGTTTAGGTCATTACGAGTTGTTCGAACTGCATAGCTTCGTAGGTCATATGACTGACACTGCCTTTAACGTCATCACTCAGGCCCTGGAAAGTAGAGTGAACCATGTATGAAGCACCTACCACATACAATACAGAAACCAGGAAGCCATAGCTCTGCTCAGTGTGTGCAGCCAGAGCTGCAGGATGCCAGGTTTAAACAGTGCAGACCCAATGCTGGTGATTCAGCAGTGTAAGGAATATGTATCTGTGACAGCTTTAGGCTTTGCCATAGAGAAGTGAGAGCAGGTTTATGGTCTGCAGAGCAGTCTGCTACAATGTCCACAGGGGGGAAAGGCAAAGGATTTATTCCATTCCTTCACAGGACCTGGGTCTTTGCGACGTATCTTTCTAGTTCCCACACTTCACTAAAGTTCCTTCCCAATTTCTTCTCAAATGGTACTTCCTAAAAACATCATTGTTCTGTTTTTATATGTTTCTGTCATAACTCCTTGGCTTTCTAAAAACGTTCTAGCACAAAAAGCTGAATTCATCAAAGGTAAGATATGTTTTTTCATTGGCATGCATGTGTCCAGAATCACACCCTCACCTTTCCAAATTCTCCTCTTATGTATCCCTATTTCCCTAATTTTCATTGTCTATTTAAGACTTCTACTTTTGTTCCATCTTAGAAACAAAAAAAAACCCACAAAACTGATTTTAATGACATAAATGTAATCACAAAAGGGAAGACATCTGAGCAACATCCCTAAATCACAGCAGTGTCTGATAGGATAGCTTTTATATCAGATCTCAGTATCGACTTTCTTCAGTTTTGTCCTACTTTAAGATCACTGAATTTTTTTTTTTTTGCTTTTCTTCTCTTACTCTGCAAGGTCCTAAGGTTATATGTTGGAGTTTGGAAGATACCATATAGGAGGAAATGTATGCATTAAAAATCTGTATCTTTTAAAGTTTTTTTTTTAACTTTGAAGTTAATATTGTTTAGAAATTATGCTTTTGCTGATGAAATGTAATGTACACATCAGACCTTTTATGAACCTTCCATAGAAATCCATATATAAATTGAAGTGATCAGTAAAACCATTTAGACAGCATTACAAATGACCTACTGAGAAGTTTATTTTAAAATATGAAATTACATTTATTATAAATAAAAAGAATAGGTAGATGTATATTTAATAGTATGTAGGAGATATCATAACTTATTTTTAGATTAACAAACTGATTTATATTCCATGTATTGTGCCAATAGAAAAAGACTTGAAGTAACTATAGACCTATTTTTTCTAGATTAATATAGCTATAGATTCTAGATTAATAGCTACAGATAAACATTATGAGCTCCCTCAGTTCATGCAAGTTTGTTTCTTACACAAGGATTCTCAAGGATTGTCTAAGAAATAGACAACTTCTGGGACCGGTTATCAGTGAGAAGACAGAACAGGAATTTCATTATTTATTCTTAAACTGGCAGCCTGAGGACTCCTATGCTTTATGGATACATAAGATATCCCAGTGTTTTTCTACCAAATCTTCTGAGAGATATTGGGAAAAAAAAAGAAAAAAAAGATTCATTCCAAGGCTATTATTGTTAAATTCCCAATAGAAGACAGTATTTAAATGATATCAAGTGATTTATCACTGAGAAAACCAATAATGTTATTAAAAACACACTGTAATTAATGCCTTTTTATCCTGTGCCTGTGGTGTTCAGAATTAAAGCTCTGAGAGCAGAAGGGTGCCTAACTTATTCTTTAGCTTCCACAGTGTAAGATATTAGGCAACCCAAGCAAATTCAGTATCTGACAAAGAACAGGACAATTCAGGAAACTGAGTCCGAGGTGGTAGGAAGATATCAAAAAATTCTGAAGAGAAAGGGAAGCACAGATAATTCTGCACTATATAAAATTAGATAGATAGATTGTGCCATGCCTTCTAAGCATCTCTTATGAGCCACGGATTTGTGGAAGGCTAAGACTACATGTTACTTCTCTGAGAAAGAGAGGTGGGCAAGGGGTCAAAATAAAGTGCAAAATAAATAAATTGCGATTCTACAATGGAAAATCTGAAGAATCAGATTTTCCTCCACGCTGTGTGAGTTGCTTTCTAGTACAGCAAAGTCAATCTGAAGAAACATCTCATTTTCCAAACTTGGAGGTTGACTACAAGAGTCTGTGGTACTGACAGCCATAGCAATAATAACATTGTTCCGGCAATTACCTGATACATTTGCTCATGTCTTATAACTTCAAAAACTTTCCTCTATGCATTCTGTATCTCTTAAAAGAATATAAGGTAATGGTTTACCTAGTGATACCCTGGCAGGAACAGCTCTTCTGTCGATCCAAAACGAAACCCAGGATAGCATCACCATCAGCATGGCTGGGAAATAGGACTGTAGTACAAAGAAGAAAATATGCCTCCGGAGGGCAAAATTTATAAAAAGTCGATTGTACCAACCTATTGAAGAAAGAGAGTGAAAGGATTGAGGGAGAGAAGGGAAGGGGAAGGGAGGGGAAGGGAAAAGGAAGGGAAGGGGAAGGGAAGGGGAAGGGAAAAGAGAAGAGAAGAGGAAGAGAAGAGGAAGAGAAGAGGAAGAGAAGAGGAAGAGAAGAGGAAGAGAAGAGGAAGAGAAGAGGAAGAGGAAGAGAAGAGGAAGAGAAAGAGAAGAGAAGAGGTCGGCATTATTTTTGAGTTGTGTTTGGCCCTGTCCTTTCAGTAGGTCTGGTGTGTGCCCACATGCCCACACCAGTAATAATCAGCACATACAAAATACTGCTACTACTCTGATACTTGCTTTGTATGCTGTCATTCATACAGCATTAAAATACCACTGCCTTGGGAGTGGCACCTCATGACTGCTTAAACAAAATCTTATACTCAAAGATAGACAATAGGAAAAAAAAACACACAAAGTAAATAGATTTACACTGAAACTGTCAGAAGAATGCAGACAGAATAAAATTACCGAGCCCAGCTAGGACAGTGAAGTGAGACTTGCTGTCTCCCACAGTAAGCAGGCTGCTGCCTCTCAAGGCAACACGCGGCGTCTACCCCTGCTCAGAGCAGCATACCCGCTCAGGAGTGACTTCCGGGGGAAGGCTGCCATCTAGTGCCTGCTGGGGCAGGCTCTGCGCAGCAAAGCTCGTGCGCCATGGAAAGCTTTGCCGTGGACCATGAGGAGAAAAGACCACAGGATCGCTGCCTGAGCAGCGCTTTTTTTTTTTTTTTTACGATGCAAATGCAGACACGAACGAGCCCGTGTTGGAACAGTCATATCATTACAACGAGCTACTTTAAATAATCTTGTCTGGTATGAAACATATTCTGTGTGGTTTCAGCCATGGAGCAGGCTTTTGTTTTAAAAATGATTATCTCAAAAGCAGTTTGAAAGGATTGGTTCCTTTGGAAGCCAAGGAACTCAGAAAGGCGCAATGTTTCTTCACAAAATTGTCTTTAGAGGCAAAACCTAATGGAGTATGCCTGAGTGGTGAATGGGATTGTCTAGATGTATAGTCCACTGAGATTCACCCGAAAGGATACACAGAACCTAAAATGCAGAGGGCTGCTTTCATTGTAGCATTTGTGGCCATTCGGTTGTCCCAGATTCTTCTCCCTGCCAATGGGAGAGGCCTCCCATTAGAGTTGTGCTTCTTGTTCCTCATAATTACTTACTAGTGGGACGGGGGCGGGGGGACTCTTCTGCACATAATCACTTCCTTCCAACAAGAAATGAGAAGCAAAGTAAAAGAACAAGATAAAATGGAACCTAGTTGCTGAAATAAAAGCTAAAAGACAAAGAAAAGTGCATTTCTGAGAAGTGATTACCCACAGGTGGCGTTACTCTAATCAACAGATGTGGTACATGCATTTATTCAGGTACTTCCCAGTGGTCCCTGTAATTTAGAACAGCCTTTGCCCTGCTGAGTCAGCTGATGATCAAAACATCTGCATGGTAAATCTCAAGTAGTTACACTTTGCAAAATCAGAAGGGTTGTAAAGGTGTTGTAGAAGGCTAGGTGTAAGAATGGGATAAGTTGTGCACAGGGTTGAATTTGCCTTGCAGAAATGTTTTTGATGAGAAATAGCAAGGTGGAAAGAAGCCATTATTTGAATTCACAGAAATAGCAGATGCTATTTTTTTTCTGGTTAAGAAAAGTGTAGTTAGATTATTTATGCAGGGGAATGTTTCAGAATTTATAATTGCATGTATGATGCAAAGAAGATTAAAAACCTCTTTGAATGGGGATAATAAATTCCTAAGGCTTTGAACAGTTTACCAGAAAGTGTGGTTCCAGATCTGTAGGGAGGAATAAAAATCTGTCCGGTGCAGATATCTGTATTTAAAAAATGTAGCCGTGATGTAAAGGAATTCTTTTCTGCAACTTACGTATAAACATGGGACATTAAGCAAACTATGAATCAGGCCTCAATAGGTTATAAATGCTGTCATGCAGAAATCTTAAACCCACTTAATAATGTTTAGAGATCTGAAAGTTAGGACATTTTAGAAAATAAAACACACTGGAGTTCCTCCTGTTTGTTTTCTAATTGATCCTTTAGGAGTTCATTTTCAAGTTTTCTATAAACAAGGAGGACCGAAGTATTCCTGTAAATCCAGACCCTTTCAGAGAAATCCCAGGATTTTTAAAGAGCTAGCAACAGCATATATTTAGCTGTTCTGCATGCTCATTTTATCCATATTCTTTTTGTCAAATATTAAGCTATAGCTATTATTATGGCCTCTTCTTGTAACATCAAAAGTGTCACATAGGTAATGTAAAAAGAATTTAGAGAGAGACTGAACAGATTGAAATGTGAAGGACATTCTGTGTGACTGTGTCTCAGATTTCTCTCTTCTCACGCCAAGGTCTTACTATACCAGTACTGCTGTAAAAAGCTAGTCCACTAGAAGCACTGAATTCTTCAATGAAAAACTGGGACAGGGAGATATGTTCATCTGTGCTCAGAGACTCATTTCCATGTTTCCAGTATAACATCAAATCGTCTTCATTGTACGCATCTGTGAGAAAGTAAAAATTAAATGATCATTTCTTCTGGAATAGAGCTTCTTCTCTTAGGGATAAGAGATCACTTGAACAACTTGGGAAAATCACAAAGAAACATGTTTTTTATCTCAACTTGTCCATTAGCTGACAATGAAAAATTTGCAGAAACCATTTTCAATCTTGTTTTAGTGGAACCCAGTCTTATGTCCTGCCAGAAGTTTGCCTGACAGAGGAGGAAGAGGGAACACAGGCAGCTGTAACTGTGACCCAGGGCACACAGCTCTGGTGTTGCCATGCTAAGCTGCCTGAAGACTAGGAACCTGTTCCCTTTGGCCGAAACCAAACAAAAATCCAGCATCCCAGTTCTGCTCATAATCAGGTTACAAATAAATTTGGAGATATGAAAATGCTCTGTAAGATAGAATTACCTTTCTCTGTCCTGTTCTGCAACTTCCTATAAAAGGCTGAGTTGGAGTGGAAAAGTAGGCATTTCACTGTAACACAACCCCCTCTTCCACGTTTCCATGAGACCAAATTCAGACATTCAGTTTCAGGTTCATCTTGCATTTTGTCCTCAAGCAAAACATGTTTTTTGACAGATATATTTTTTTTAGATTTAGGCCTTGGAATATCCGTCAGTCAGAAAAAAAGAGTGTCCGTCTTTGTTTTTGCAACTTCCCAAAATGCATTGGGTTCCAGAAAGCTCAAAAACTGGCCAGGTTTTCACATGTAGGTTAATGGTTGAGGTCACACATTGAAAGCCGTGAAAGACGTATTATGAACAAAATGGCGTGCTGGTTAAGAAATGAAGAACAGGTACTAATTAAACTTACAGCTGAAAAACACGTATTAATTAAACTTACAGCTTTCCAATTCTAAAGAACAGTTCTGAGTGTCCAGAGGAAACCTACTGAAATCCATGAAGCACATCGCAGAAACTGTTATTCTGCAGAAAGGAACAGAAAAACAGAAATTAAGTGAACATTTTTTACACTTACTCAAGGCTGTATAGACATCTTACTGAGACCCCCAGCCAATCTGTTGATTAGAATCTGAATGATTCAATTTTTCTACTTTTTTTTTTACGCACTTCTAAAATTGCTTTAGGACAGTAAGATAAAACAGCCAGTGAAATAATGTGTGCTTTAAAAAATGAACAGTCTTTCTTGTTAAGTACATTACCTTCTATTTTTAAACCCTTCACTGGCCTGGTTCTTCATTAGTCTTTCACATGTTTTGCTTTGAAGGGTTACACTTACGAAGATTAACAAGGGAAGTTCACATTTCTTGACGGGATTTCTCATAAACTGAAGTAGATATTAAAGATTAGAGCAAATATTATTCCAAATGCCTTTTTTTTCACAGCTAGAGTGGTTATAATATTTAATTGCATAAAAAGGTAAACTGTGATTTTTGAGTCTACTCTCCCCTTGAACACCACAGAAATGCTCACGAAACTAAAAATGAAAAGTATCATTACTTAGCACAGTCATATTTGATATTCAGAGCCTTGTATACTAAAAAGAGTAGCAAAATCTGAGCAAAGACATTAATTTTGCATTCCACATGCTTTTCTACAAATGTTTAGGAGATAAATGCCCTGTAATATTTTACCCAATAATCAAAAAGAAGTCTAAAGGCAGCAATTAAATTTTAAAAGAGTAAGTATTGCTAAATAATTTCCCTTCTCTGTCACAGCTTGCATTTCATATACTTTACATTGATTTTTCAGAGTTTTGCCTATACTGAATCCTCCACGAATATAAGTGACAAGGAATACACTGCTAATGCAAATGATCTCTGAAAATCCATGATTAAAATCCTATTGTAGCTGAATTTTTACATGTATGATATTTTAGTGGGTTGAAAGAAGGTTGTAACAATGATACATATCTAAAATGATGCAGAAGACTTCCACAAATAGATGCTGTTTCAGTCTTTTAGCTCTTGCCTACAGGATGAGGGGCTAGCAAGCCAAGTAGTGATTGAAAAAAAATGAGGACCAGTTTAGCAACAAATCTGGATATTTGTTTTGTTTTGTTTCAGCAAAATCCTGGATGCAGGGCACTGAAGAAATTTGTAGAATATGCAGATTTCTTGCAAATAAGGATTTGGATTATAACCTACCCATTGCATGTAAATCTGGCAATATAAAAAAAGGGTTTTCGTGAGCATCTGATTGTTTAGGAACATAAGCATGAACAGCCTAGAAACACACTGCTTGACCTTAATCATTTCAAAATATCAATTTACAGTGTGTGCCTGTCTACCCTGCTTCTTCCTTTACGTTCCCGTCTCCTTTCCCTCACCTCGCATTTTCCCTTCTCTCCATCTCTGTCATATTCCTTCCTACTTCTTCCTCCCTTCTTTTTGTAATAAGAGCCTGTTATACACAATTTCTTACTATTAATCTTGAGGACACCTTATCCTTCCAGCAAGCTGACAGGATGTATTCGCTCACCTTATGTCTGTTCACCACAGTTCCTTCCCCCAGCTGAATAAATGACATACCCCTTGTGTTTCTCTAAGCCTTGGTGTATTTCCTCTGATTGTTTTCTTCCATGAAGCATGGAAATGATTATAACAATAAAATATAAAGTAGTTCCCCTCATAGTTTCTTACTATATCTTTTTTGTATGTGATTCATAAACATAATTTATGAATCACTTACTTGTTGGAAATTTATTACCAAGCGAAAAAAATCAAGTGCTTGCATAGATCTTTGAACTATTCAGGCTAGATGAAATGCCGTCTCTGGGCATCAGTAGTGACAAACTAGAGAACTGGGATTCTCACAATACATGGGCCTCAGGATGGACCTTTATCCAAATCTGCTCAATAAAGAAAAGCAACAGCATGGGGCTAGAAGGGACATGTTTAATGTCCTTGCTGTGCTGGTTCTGGAATTGCTGTTTCACTTTCCGGTTCCTTGTAGTCACACAATGCGCCTCTCTAACACTTCTGGTATCAGGACCAATAATTGCTCTCTGTGCCTACTTGGAGCCTTGATTAATATTAATAGTATATTTACAAATATGCCAGGCTAAAAATAGCCAAGATGATAGGTTTAAAAGAGACTCAGGAAAAAAAAAAAGAGTTTGTGGAGGCCCACCTCAAGAACAGCAGTACAGGATGCCTTGTTAGCAGATAATCAAACTCAAGGACGGCAGTACAGAACATCTTATCACCAGAGAAGGAACAAAGCAAGAAAAAGAAGAAAACTGCATCCACATGGCTGGTGCATGATTAAGAAGCTTATTAGATAATCTCGATGTAATTCTTTATACTATTGGCTTATTTAGGAACTGTGCTTCGTGTGCTTTTTGCAAATAAGGAATTATATCCAGGTTGGTACAGTATACAAATTTTATCTAAAATGTCTTTGGTTCATTATACCAGAGTCCATGCACATCATACGCTGTAGAAGTTCTTGGCTAATATTTTAATTTTAGTTTTATTTTTTATTTTACTGTACTCAAAACGTCAAAACTACTGGAGTATTGCTAAAACCACTGACAATGAATTTGCTGAACTTCAGTAGTATTTACAATAGTAAAGTTTGCCATCATCCTGCAACTGGAAACCATAGGTGACTGAAAGAAGAATATAGTATCTGGTGTCAGTCCTGGATCTATTTTCCCCTGGTAGATTGGGAGTATCTAGTGGTCACCATTACCCAGTATCTGACCCCAGGAGATTAATGCCCATCCAGTATCAAAATCTTAATTTCTAGGGTCTCAAGTAATTTTTCACTCTACAGACCATTGATCCACAGTTGCAGTTATGTTGTATTTTCTTATAAAAGGATATTGTTCTTACCGTAGACTGAAGAGTACATTGCCATCAGGATACACTCGGAGCATGACATTTTCCACAGTTGTATCATGGATGAAAGATCTTTTGGAGTGTACAAAAAAAACATCAGGTACCCAGATCTTTTTTATCAGTCTTCCATCAAAAGTCATACTTTTGTTTTTGGTACTAGGAAATGAAAGTCTCTCATCCTTCCAGTAATGTCTGAGATATAAAGTCATTGTGAAGTCCTTTGTTTAATTAAAAATAAAAGAAGATAATGCATATTTTATTCACATACAACAGTAAGCAGTACAAAGTAATCAAGCCATATAACCGAACAATTTCTCTTCTCAATAACATTCGAAAAATTGTCAAAAAAAAGAATCAAAAGCCACTCCATGAGATTAAGTATAGGTTGGAGTAACCTTTGAGACTCCTGCTGTTTGACTTATCATTGCTGTTTGGGTCTGAGGTTCCAAGCTCCTTTGTACTGAGACAAAAGTTTTCAGTGGTCTGATTAGTGAAGTGAAAAAGAAGCTTCAAAACCAAAGAAAAATGCAAGGGTGATTTGTTTGGAAGTTTTCAAAGGCTCTTTCCAGAATGGACTATGGTTCCTTTATAAAGAATATAATTTCTCTTTCATGAGGATTGTGTCAATCTTAAAGTCTGTTTATATGTACATTCTGTTCAAATATTTCACAGGATTTTTAAATTTACAGTACATTTTTATAAATGAGATAGATGATATAGAAACAATGCAGTGAATTTCATAAGAGTAAACAATTCAAAATTACAAGAATTATGGTTTTTTTGTATCAAAAATTGTTTAAAATACCTTATGATCTAATATAGAGAGATAACATGACTGTAAACACACATATGGGAAGAGCTGGAGATAAATTTAAAATCCAGTTTGAACTTCTGCACAACCCAATTGCTCTGTGCTATATAACAACTCTTGTGTTATTAAGCAGACATTATTTCAGTACAATACTTCTGAAAAGAACATTGGGAAGTTACTTGGGCCATCTGCTGTAAAGTGATTTTATGTCCATGTGAGGCCCACTGGGCTCCAGAAGAATGCAGCAGTTCCCACTGACAGATCCTATAGTAAGCTGAACCCCTGGGGATAGAGCTACACTCAGTATGAAACGATTCTGTAAATGAGATCCCTACTGTAAAGTTAATGATGTGCCCTGCTATTCTAGGACTGATCAACTTGGCACTAATGCCTGGGTTGCATTTCTTAGTGACAGTCCTGGCTGAGGAATGAACAGCCTGCATTCCACAGCTACGTGTCCTTGACCGCAGTGAAGGGGTTTCCTTCCTAAGGCCTTTTCTGGATCTGATTTTTCTACTTCTGTCTGTTACAATCACAGATCTATGCCAGAAATGATGGGAATATTCTGGTCTGCATAAAGAAAGGAATCAAAGGACATGAAGCCTGATCTTCAAAAGCACAGAGCACTGAGAAGCCCATGGGACTTGCAGAACATCTGACATTTTCAAATCAGAGCACTATATCTACTCTGTTCTGTTCCTTTAGCTCATGGAGGAATTCAGTATGTGCTCTTTTGTAGCTCTCACTGATTTAAAAGAGAATTACTTGCATGCCTTAAGGCAAGGCTCTGTTTTCATGTTTTCTTTATCTGTTTTTTTCTATATCATCCAGGTGGATGTTTATAAGACCCTCAGTTTTTGTTGATATTCTTAATTCCAGTTCTACCATGTCAACTTACCATGTCAACTTCAGATATCCTGTCAATGCTTTCTACCTGCACGTCAATGCCCACAGGTATTGGTGACCCTTCAATGTAACAGAATGAGAGAGTGATGAGGAGCGCATATGTCGATTTTTGAAGGGAAGGCCACATATTAACAACATGAAGAGCTCATCCCATTCCAGCATTTACTATGGTCTCTCTACCTTAGTACACAGAATGAGAAAGTTTATGGCAACTCCTTACGCTGAAAAATTGTAAAAATAAGTACAAAATAATGGGAAGTGATCTCTTTGCAATCAAAGTGGGTGTTATTGGCAGTTTAGAAACGGTGCCAAAACTAATGAACTGCATTTATCTTTAATTAATTGACTTCTTAACGTTTGGCACAGATATTTGTTAAAAGGGATTGCTTGCTCACTACTTTGTAAGGAAAAAGCTGTGCACGTATTAAGTATGTTCTGTGACAGAATGTTGTGTGTATAATGTATTTCTGAGTACACAATTTATTAATAAGTACATTACACACCAAACTATACAAGGTCTCCTTATTTTTTATGCTATCTCATTATTTTGTGCCAAACAGATGAAAAAGGCTATGACTTTATGTCACAATGTGATCATAATTGACATCTTATAAAAGCACATTTTTGTTTTTACAGTAACTCAAAAACAATTAAAAATTACAGAGAAATATAAAATTATTTCCAGCTTCTTCAGTGTGGAATGACTAGAATTAGAGTTCCAGACAGGTTATGTATCTGTGTAATTTTTAGAAAACAAGTCTTTCCACTAAAGTAACTCACTAATCATTTCCTTAAGAGGGAGAGAGAGCCAGAGATGAAAGCAGGGAGAGACATATGCATGTATGTGCATACACATACTGAAGAATATTTGGCACTTGGAATGAAAATCAAAAGTAATCTTTGTGTACGAAATTCCAGTTGCATTTCTTAAACTATGCTCTTAAAATATTTTTAAAATACACATGTAAAATAACCCAGGACAAAACATGAATACAAGACTGAATTGCAGGAGACGGAAGCAACTTCTTCAACTGGTCTTTTTCTTGTCTTATACTTACATCATCATAAAGCTAAACTAGTCCATAAATATCACACTCCTAATAACCAGCCACAACACTGTGCCGCTTTTTGGAATTATCCTTAGAATAGCAGCCCTTGATGATTACATAGCTGCCTCCAGTTCTTACCAGGAAAGATCCTGAACTATTTTTGAGGTATTTTAAAATCTGGCTCTGTAGTCTCTTGATTTGACTTGTATATTTTAACGGAGGGTTTGACCCTGTGTAGTACGGATGAGGACACATTGTGCACAGGAAAGCAAGATAAAATGAGAGCAGAGTTAAGGCACATAAGAACATGTTACTGCACTGACAAGAGCTGTGCTGTCTGGCTTGGAAAGTATTCCTGCCGTTGAAAGGAATGTGTCCCTCAATCTGTTCACCAAGGCTCAGAGCTCGAGATGAAATTCAGGACTCCAAACAGCAAAGTTCAATCAAGTTTCTTCATTAGTGAGATACTAGACAGTACTTGGGAAAATATTACTTATTTTAGAGATCAATAACAGCAGGAAAGTTCTGCCCTCAACACTGACACACGAGCATACCGAAGTATATATCCAACCAAGCTTCATACACACCAATAAACATTTTTATGCAAATAAATCTGTTAAAGCAGATTTGACTACTACTAATCTTTGTTTTTCCCACTCAATCTCAGCCACACCACATAAATAGTTTACTTATGCTAAACAGTAATTTGTACCAAGGACTGGTACAAAAAAATCCCTGTTTGTAATTTGAGTGGAGTCATCTTCTCTGTACCCCATTGAAATCTAAATTATGTTGTAAATTAAAAACACATTTAGCCTAAGTAAAAGCCACTGGGGGATTTATACATCATGCAAACAACATTCACAGACCAAGTTCACACATCTGAGCATACGTTTTATCTCAGCTGGTATTACTAAAACTTTCAAGGATGATTTGCATTACTGGAATGTCAGTAGTTTTCCTCCCATTTAAGGCAGATTATAGGGGTGGAAAAGGAGAAGAGAGGAACATCTATCAACATTAGAAAATGACTTTACCAGTTTCTGAGTCAAGGAAAAATCTTAAGTGAATGAAGTTATCTGCCATCACCATTCTTCAAACAGCTTCTCACATATCATAGAATAGGTTGGCTAGCTCTCTAAGAGTCCATATATAAAATGCAGAGTGGCAAAAAAAAAGTTGGTTTTTCTTTTTTTTTTTTTTTTTGTTTGCCTGAATGGCAACTGTTTAAAGTGTGACAATGGCAATCCTAAAGGTTCCTTGTAATTTGCAAAAAGTACAGACAACAGTTTCCTAACCCAACAAACAGTATTCTGGTTTGGTTCCAATTTCATTCAATAGTTTTCTTCATCTGGGCAAATATAAAGGAAATAATCTTAGAAGCAGAACTTAGTGGCAGCATAAGTACGTGATTGCATTTATTGCATGCTCACAAACTGAAATGCCTGTTATACATAAATGCACACACAGGCAGTTGGTTCTTTGAAAGAACTGCTTGCACTAAGTTGTGAACTGTTATAAAGCCACATCAGCAGGGCAAAAATTATCATAAAGGAAGAATCTATAGCCAAAATGAATGTATTTCTTAAGTGAATTAAATAAAATGAGAACTGAATTTGTTCCTGAGTAGGTAGAAATGCCAGATTTTTGAAACGTACTTACTAAAAGAGATTTCTGTTCTCTATTTGAGAAAAGGCCAAAGGCTTTACTCATATTGCTTAGTGAGAAAATACTGTTAACCCTAGCATTTACAGAATCACAGTATCATGGAGGCTGGAAGGCACCTCTGGAGATCATCTGATCCAAACCCCTGCTCAAGCATGGTTGCCTAGAGCACTTTGCACAGGAGCGAGCCCAGGTGGGTTTTGAATACCTTCAGAAAAAGAGACTCCACAACCTGTGGGGAAACCTGTTCCAGTGTTCTGTCACCTTCACAGTAAAGATATTTTTTTTCTCGTATTTAGATGGAGCTTCCTGTGTTTCAGATTGTGCTCATCGCCTCTCATCCTATCTGTCACTAGTCACCGCTGAAAAGAGTATGGCTCCATCTTCCTTATGCCCTCCCTTAAGGTAGTCGTACACACTGATAAGACCCATACTCGATCTTCTCATCTCCAGACGGAACAGGCCCAGCTCTCTCAGCCTTTCCTCATAGGACAGATGCCCCAGTGCCCTACTCATCTTTGTAGCCCTATGCTGGATTCTCTCCAGTAGTTCCATGTCTCTCTTGTACTGGGTAGCCCAAAATCAGAATAATAGTTCAGGAACCTCCCCAAGGCTAAGTAGAGGGGCAAGACTACCTCATTTGACCTGCTGGCTATGTTCTTTCCAGTGCCCCTCAAGATACCATTGGCCTTCTTGGCCACAAGGGCACATTCCTAGCTGGCTTATGGTCAATTTGCTGTCCACGAAGACTTCCGGGTCCTTCTCTGCAGAGCTGCTCTCCAGAAGGCCAACCCCTAGCCTGTGCTGGTGCGTGGGGTTATTACTTCCTAGGTGCAGCACCCTGTACTTGCCTTTGTTGAACTTCAGGAGGTTCCTTTCTGCCTAGCACTCCACCCTGTCCATGTCTTTCTCAATGGCAGCACAAAGCTCCCGGTTTTGTATCATCGGCTAGCTTACTGAGGAGGCATTCCGTCCATTCATCCAGGTCATCGATGAATAAAATGAATAAGATTTGACCCATTATTGACCAGTGGGTGACCCCAGTATCTAAGGGCCCCCAACTAGACTTTGCGCCACTGATGACAACTTTCTAAGCTCTGCCATTCTGCCAGTGCTTAATTGAACTCTACTATACACTCATCTAGCCCACACTTCCTGAGCTTACCTATGAGGATGTTATGGGAGACAATATCAAAAGCCTTGCTGAAGTCAAGGCAGGCAACATCCACTGCTCTCCCCTCATTTACCCAGCCACTCATTTCATCATAGAAGGTTATCAGGTTGGTTAAGCATAATTTCTCCTTGATAAAACCATGATGACTACTCCTAATCATGTTCCTATCCTCCACATGCTTAGAGATAACATCTAGGATGAACTGCTGCATTACCTTTGCAGGGATGGAGGTGAGGCAAACTGGCCTGTGGTCTCCTAGGTCCTCCTCCTCACCGTTTTTGAGGACTGAAGTGACATTATCTTTCTTCAAGTCCTAAGGCACCTCTCCTGATCTCCATGAACTTTCCAAGATGATGGAGAATGGCCTAGGAATAATATCCATCAAGTTCCTCAGCACTCCTAGGTGCATCCTATCAGGACCCATGGATTTGTTGGTGTCAAGTTTGCCTAAATACTTGATCCTTCTTGATCAAAGGGAAGTCTTCCTTTCTCCAGACTTCCTCTCTTGTCTTCAGGGACTGGGATTTCTCAGGGATGGCCTTAGCAGTAAAGACTGAAGCAAAGACACAGATATGGCAAACTCTGCCATATCTGTATTAATTCACTATAGACTTCATTAGAAAACATCCCTTGACCTCGGGCCTGATCTCATATTTACAGCAAATAGCAGCTGCAAATATTTCCTTCCTATTCTGACTCTAATTTGGCAGTAATTGTAGGTAGATGATAAATATATTTAACACCACACAACCCCAGTCACTTCAGTACACTGTTGATTTTTCTAACCTGAAGCCTTTTTGTATTTTTGTTATTACTCCCTGGCATAAGATACATGTTTTTGCTGCTCTGTTCTAGGATTTCTGAGCTTCACAGTTTTCTCTGAACATTTATTGCTGTGATAAAAAGCCAGTTCCCCTAAATACAGTAGCAATTAACTGTTGTAACAGGTTGCTGAGAATTATATACCCTTGGATTTGTTTTATCAAGATTGGGTGCTTTTGAAAATAAAGCATTTCAATAACCATTGGAAGGGGTCCTAAAAGAGCCAGAAAACTAAACAGATTTGTTTGTTGTTATGTCCGTACCACAGCTTCCTCCCTAATGTATTGAGAATTTCAATCTCTGGCTGACCATCAGACAACAACATCAAAATCACTTTGAAAAAAAAGTAACCAGAGAAAAGCTGTGGTTTTTATTTTCCCAATTTGACAAAACTGGGGATGGCAGAGAGGATTTTGTTATTAAATTGAGCAGCTTCAGTTCCTGCTAGTGCATCGCTACAAATCATTATTTTAGAAGGATTAGCGACTTTCACAATGGAGATTCCACAGATTTTCAAGATAATTACTCCTCAGCAGAAAAAAAGCTGAATTGTTTTCAGATGGCTTTATCTTCACACAAGCCATTTCTACTTTTTCTTATTATTATTATTTATTTTAAAGGTTTAAACATGCTGGAAGAATCCCCTTATGAGTATGTATTTTTTTTAATAGATAGTAAGACAGGAAAGTTATATAATACTTTTTTAAAAGGTATATGATTTTATTTTAGGCTCATTTTCTATGGTAATAATGACAGGTTTAGAGAAATTCTATAGTTCTTTGTGATATTCAAACTTTTGAACACACAATGGATTGCACCTGAAAATCTATAAGATAAATATTAGTTTAGAAAAAGCAGCCACTAAATAGCTCTAAATAGCTAAATAACAGTGTGTAACTGTGCATTATTGAAAAAAAAAAAAGAAAAAGAATTTAGGTCTACAAAAAGGTTCCAGTAAGAGAGAGAGCAGAAGGATAAAGTCTACAGGAGTGATTTCTTCTAAAAAATTGTACGAACCTGGAGGGGAGGAAAGTCAAACAGCATGAGTGAGTCTCAAGGAAGTTGTTACGTGGACATTGCTATGCTTTTCTGGCAATGAATTAAACTGGGGAATTGTTTGCAATGGTATTTCTTCCTTGTTACTGTTTTGTTTCTTATTTACTTCAAAAACAACAATGGACTGTTAATACCAGTAGCCAATGCTTGGAATGAAAGTGTTACCGATGTAAGAAGGAATCCAGAAGAAAGAGCCCATTAGAGGTCTTGAAAATCACCATATGTTTTCCTCCTCTTTCAGACCCCAGGTAGTCTTTCCAGTAATACACAGGAGAAAGCCATTACCCTTTCATAAAATCATAGAAACAAAGTCAACCTTCCTCTCCACAGTGAGAAGATGTTTCTGACATTCCAGGGAGAACTATGGTGCAGAAAGGAAAATAACTTTGTGGCAAACAGCTATTGGAATTGCAGAATTTTTGGACATTTATTGGGCCCTATTTTCTTTCCTTCCTGTCCTTTTTTCCTTTAGATGAATTTACATGTGACTGATTTGTCAGGAGGAGGAGATTAATGGCAAGGAGGAAGGAACTAATGATACCTAGCAGCTAGATCTGCGCTCTTCAGAAAAATTGAAATAAAGACTGTGTTTAATCACAGTTTGGAAGGTGAATTGCCTAGGAAGACTGAAACCTTTCGACCAACTAAATACTACTAATTCTTTTCTATCATTTCTAATAGGTACTAATTTTATTATTCTCTGCACTGGTTGACAAAGCAGAGAATATCAGTCTTAAAACTCCTTGAACTAATTCACCCTTCGCATAGATCCTAAGAGTTCCCTAGGATATAAAAAGAAATATGAGGTTCTTTATTCTTGCAAAATAGTTCAGAGAGCTCTGTCAGGGCAGAAGAGGCCTTGCAGTTCAGAAAACCAAGGCACAGAAGAATAAAAGAACCACCTCCTTAGTGGCTACTCCCATGCTTTTTTAAATTACAATGCTAATTTTTAGCGAGTGCAGAGAGAAACTGGAAACTGAGAGCACACAACAATGATTTCTACCAATATGTTGAGATAAGATAGTAGAGAATACAGGCCATGTACAAATAGTTGCATATGTATAGCAGAAAAGCAAGTAATTTAAAAAGTGTTTCTAAGCATAATGTTCTCTAATGCCTCCATTAAAGGACACGGTTTTGGCTGCAAAGGCAGTCTGGATGGTGACACGCAAAGCCAAGTGGCTAGAAACCTCAGTTCAGTGTCTGCTATTGGCCTATGCTGACCCTTTGTCACTGTTTAAAACACGGAGGTGACCATTCTGAAAAGTGTGGGCAATGTGATTTCTTTCTTTTTCCGTGGAATCGCAGTTTGCCAGGCTACTGAAAAAAAAAAATTTTTTTTGAAGTACTTGATCCCACACTAGTACAAAGATAAAAAGTCGCAAAAAGATCTCGGCTCTGGACCTACTGTCATCTTTTTTCTTTTGTAAGAACTATGCAAACAGTCAACTTTGGCAGAACTGGTAGTCATTACCATTCCAAGACCCCAGACATACCCGACTCCTGGCCTTCATCAGTGCTTCTAGCAGAAAGGTCTAAACATAATTCCTAAAGTGTTCACTGATGCAGAGAAAAGCTATTTAAGCAGGAGAAGCATCCATGCTTCTAATGCTACCTTGCAGTCGAATTACAGAACTACTCTATTCCATATCATGCTGACCCCCAGAAATGCTTTGCAGCTTTTGCTCTCTTTGCTCCATAGTAGGCCACTCTGTTTGTCAGATGTGGTCCATAAATCTTCCAAACCAAAGGAGGAAAATGAAGCGGCTTAGGGAACAAAAGACAAAAACTCAATTAAAGGGAAAAAAAGAAAAAGAAAAAAGACCAAGAGCCCAGTTTAGGGAATAAACCCTGTGTCATGAAGCTTTTTTTCTTAACAGCATTTGGGCATTGCGATTTATGGGTTTGCTTCTCTCAACCTCATTGTATAAGGAACTACAGACAAAATAGCATTTCTATAGCAAAAATGTAAAAACAGCTTCCTAGTTTTGCTTCATCCTGATACAGTATCTTTCTGAGGTTTAGATGTCTAATCTGTTAATAAATGGAAAATCTCAGGACTAATATTTAAAATCAAACATTCAAAGAGACAAATTATGCTTTTAAAATTTGCTTTTACATTTGGAACGTCATTTCAGTCAACAGAATAATGCCAAATTACACTCAAATAAATGACAGCAGAGTTGTGTCCATTTGGTCAAAAAAAAAAAACCCACAACTCTCTAATTTCAACAGAGCAATGATATATTTTCATGTGAAAGCAAGCAGTCATGTGAACAAGGTCACCATTAATTCCAGTAACTCCACAGCCATTAGCATCAGGATCCAACAATTCTACATTAATTTCCCCCGACTCTTCCCGTGCAGATGTTTTCTCAGTTTACACATCAAATTCGGCATGTGCTCTCTCTGTCTTTCCTTTTTTATTTAATTATGAAGATTAAAAACTCTGGATGCAGTAATCTGCCTCACTCACTTTGCATCTGTGGGGATAAATGAAATTAAACTTGTCAGATTTGAATTTAAGAGTTCCCTGCACTGAGGGATCTGCAACAGGTTCAGAACAGTATGAAATTTCCAGATATTTCTTCCCCAGAACTGATACAAAGGATGATTGACCTTCTGAGGGAAAGGGGTACAGTGGAGCCAAATCAAGAAAATCTCTCATTCCAGTTCCATAACATACCATGAAAAACCCACTAGGGTACAGGAGAGGGTGAAAAGTCGACCCTTTTCCTTTCACAGGTAAAGGATTACTTAAATACTTTTTCTTTCTGTATTACTTAAATAGAGAAATACTTAAATACTAAATACTTAAATACAAATTTCTTTTTTCTCTTATCAAGATTGTGAACTGATATATCTTGCTGAACTGAACAAATCATGCACCGAGGCATGTGACAGATACAAGCCCTTCACGGTTCAGGGAGATACTTTATTAGGTTTGATAACAACAAACCCCAATTTTGTCTGCTTTAAATACATAAAGTCACAGTGCTGTGAGTCTTTATGTAGCTCAAGAATGGCTCTCTGTAGATGCCATGTGAAGAGGACAGAAAGCACAGCTCGTGGCCTCTAGCCACAACAATGTGCAGTGACCACTAATAGTGGCAGTGCAAAAGTGTATATACAAAGGTGGCAGTGAGGTGTGTATGATTCCTATTTATTGTCTGTTTAACAATGGTATCTCTAGTTTCATCTTCTCCTTTGGTTAAGTTTCCTTCTGTTGCCCATTTAATATTTGTCACCATTCTTCAGAGAATCCATGTTTTACATCTGCTTTCATACAATATTTCTAGGTATGGTAATTAGATTATGAATCAGTTGGTGAGTGCTGTCCTCTAACAAGGCCATATTAGTGTAGTGACTCTATGCTGATACCTGTTTAACCTGCCTCCTCCTCCCAAAAAAAAACCCAAACCTTTCTTTACTACTGCAACACCACTGAAGTCAATGCTAAAACAGAAGTAACGGAGCATACATTTAGAAGCAATGTTCATTTTGCTGAGACTTGTGTATGCTATAGAAATTTTAAAGGATCCCTGTTTTGGCTTTAGAGAGAGTCACACATGGGTATTCCACATATAATTAGAGTTCTGAAATTTTGGAAGTGCATGAAATATGGGATGTGACTGAAAAAAAAAGTGCCAGCTGCGCTGTTATTCCATGTGGATGATTGATAGTCAGAAGAGACACAATGCAGACACATTGTTTTACTGAAAGCTACTTCCGAAAGACAGGAGTACAGCTGAAATCATAACCATGGCATTGTGATTATTAGGGACCTATTCAGTGAAGTTAGTGGAAAAACTACAGCTGGCTGCAATAGGAACTGAATGGGCTCTATGATTAGTCATCTGAGAATAAAAGGACAAGAAAAAACAAACAAACAAACTGGTACATGTTTGCTGTGTGCAAAAAAAAATCCTCACTGCCTGTGGAAAATTACAACTGGCAGATCGCAGTGTCTATTCTGAAAACTGCTTTTATGTATATCAGAAGTGTTGCTTTCTGGGACGATACAAGATAAAGTGCCTCCCAAACCATTCTTTGCTTTCATGGAAATGCTACTTCCTTTCTGAGATGACACTCTAATATTTAAATTCCTTGAGTGCCAAAGCAGGTGGTAACACAGAGCTGCCCCGAGTGACACATACTAGGCTGTAAGAGGTAATCATAACTTTTTCTGTACAGATATAAAGGTATCCCAGCTACCCTCACTGCACCGTGGTGTGAATTATGGCCTGATGGTCCCCTGGTATGCCTGTGAGGCCTTAGGAGCTTTAGGAGCTAAACAAGAAGAGCTCCACATACTTTATTTAGCCTCCAGACTGATGCTTATTTACACGAGTATTGGTCCTCGTATATTTTAATTTGGCTTCATAACCTAGAGCAGTTCAATGTTTTTCCAGAAGTCATTAACACATACCTGGTGACCCAAAGGATCAGAAAGAGCTTATTAGTAAGATAGCTTTCTCATTTTGCCTTTCATGAAGTAGAATCAAAATGCGCAGTTTATAAATACATCATACCTCACACGCAAAGAGAAATGGCAGTGGGTATCCAGTTGAAAGACTGACTCTGCGGGAAGTCCAAACTACAAATATCCCATTGAATACTTTCTTTACAAACAACATGTACTTAAATAAATAAATAATCTCTATCGTTTTCAAAAGCACAGCAGCTACACAGTAAACTGAAGATCTGCAAGTAGTTTTATGATCTTGTAGAGTCCAGATAGGTTTAGGAATTAGTTCTTTTAAATCTCTACAAAAATCATATATGATGACTTTTAAGCGATTTGCTATTTTATACTAGACTGTGCAGTTTACTTATAATATTATACTTACATAAGTATATACTTATAAGTTTACTTAAGTATATCTTAATCACTTTGCAAAGAATAGAATTCTGACAATATTATTTAATTGGTTCCCCAAAGCAGACAATTTGCAGAATTTCTCCAATTGGTACACTAAACACAAAAATGTGCCTTGCCTTCAAATATTTCTTGCTTTCTTCTTTATTTTCTGAAGTACAATGAAAGAGGTGAGTTGCAATTAAAGCTGTCATTCAATGTTAAGTGACATTGTTTTGCACAGGTTAGGTAAGTTCCCGATAGAGAATAAACTATTAACCAGCCCAGTGCAGGCATTTGATGCTCACCTCCAAATCCAGGTCTCAGAGCAAAGTCATGGTCCTCTATGCGGAGAAGCTGTTCAGACTTAAGAGGCCGTACTTTGGTGCTGTCAAGTTTCCTCATTTTAATTTCTCGTTTGCTATATTTAAAGAAAAAAAAAACACAGAAGGAAAAAAGGCATGTAAGGAACTTCATTTTGTTTCTTAAGTGAAACAAGGACCCAAGAGTCCTGGATTGTTGAACTGTTGAATCTGGTGTGGTAAGGGAACAACTGTGTTAATAAAGTTGGGAAGATACATATTGGAAAAGGCAAGGAATCACTTATGAATTGCCCGGGTCAGTGAGGAGCACCAAATACTTTTAAAAAGCCATCTATGTCTCTTTCTCTTCCCCTCAGAAACTGTATTTACCATGAGAGTTTATAGCCAATTGAAAATAATTTATTGTTGACATAACCACTTTAAAATCAGACATAGAAAAAGCATTACATACCCATAGTTTTAAACTACCTCATGCATTATCCATATTATAGAAACTTATGTTTTCTGTTAGAAATCTCCTCTTTTCCTCAGATGTCAATGAACTGATAAGTTTCTGAAGGACACTGAAACTGATAGCCCTGGAATCACAGACTTGCTTTTTGAGATCCTTTTGAAAGATAGTTGAGATTTAGCTAAGTTAAATGTTACCAGGTATAAATTTCCCATTTGTTTGTTGCTTGTTCTCATCCCTAATTTCCTGTTCAGACATGCAGGAAAAGACATTTCACCAAAGAAGTTCTGTTTTAGCGTTTTTTTTCTCATGACAAGCATAACTGATCCACTGAGTAGCACAGGGCCTTCAAAATACACAAATATAGAGTTCCTTGTTTCATGTCTGCTCCCAGGTAGGATTAGAAATGTCAACAACGGAGATTTAGCATTCACATTAGGAAAATCTTTCTCCAGAATAGTGAATAGTGAATGAGAAAAGATTGCTTGGGGAGGCTTTGAGACTCCTTTCACTCAGGCTAGTTAAGAATAGGTTAGGCAATTATCTCTAGGAATAGCATAAATACAGCTGCTTTGCCTCAGGCAAGGGAATCTCTCTGCAGATTGCTCCTTTCATACTTTTTATAATTCTCCACAACTTTGCTGCCAGCAACTCTAATTATTACTTTAGTCTGAATTATAGGAATTTGTCCTGTTCTGTAGATTTACCCTGTAGCCAAACACTGCTTCGGATGAGGTATGGAATAGTTTTAGGATGAGGTACATTTCTCACAGAGGCATACAGCATTTACTTGTTTGGTTTTTTGTTTGGTTTTCCCCACTTTTTCCCTTGTCTGATAATGAAGCCCAGGAAATTACTTTAAAAAATGCTGTGTAACAGGAATGCTGAGGAGAGATGAATTGCTGGCTTGTTTAGAATCACAAGGCTTGGTCAGACTAGTTCACTTTGAGTATGCTCGAATGTCTCTGGTAATGTTTAACCCAAATTATTGGGGGAATTAGAATTTCCATGTGAAGTTTCAAAGAAAGATTTTATTTTTCTGAGTATGAAAATGACATAGTGGCTAAAATTAAATTCAGTGCTTAAAAGAATTAAAACCATAGAGCGAGTCCTCTATCACAGTAGAACTGGCAGTAGAATTGAACACCTGCAGCACTTTAAATTAGGTATATCAGAAAATTCTGCTGCTTGGGAACTAGCATAGGAGACAGTAGATTAAAATCAGAATCCTGCGGCACAGCTAATAGGGTCTGAAAGCATTAGGTTATTCGTCACTGGATGTGCCAAGAGAGATACCCATTTGATACACAGATGATTTCTCTGAAAGAACAGGATCCAGCTCTTGTATATCAATTCCAGCTTCATATTAGAAACAAGAAAGTATGTGACTAAGGAAAATTTTTCCTAGTCACCTCTTCTCAAGAGGCAAAACACAAGCCAGCAGGGCAAGAAATCTTCTTAATCACTGAGCCACTGAGAGAAGACCTGTTGTGAGATTCTGATATTCTCATTTTCCTGCATGAAGACAAAATAAATATAAATGCTACCTATGTGAGAAGTATCTTTTGTGCCCACTTACTAGAATAGCATCTTCAAGCTGACCCTCTTTATACATATGGTAAAGTAACTAACATTTCCACTAAAAGAATCCATTTTTTCTAGCCACTGCCAAAAGTAGTGAATTAAGGTAGGCAAAGTCTTGCAAATGGCAGAGTGGTGCTTTCATTGCAAAATCTTGCATGTTTATTTCATTACCCTTTTTTGGCAGAATATATTTGTTTATTCTAAACTTAAATAGGCTCATGAGCAGAGATATGTCCTTATGGTACTTATTTGAAATGAATTTTATGGATACTGGTAACATTGCCTATGTAAAGGTATCACAACTGAGAAAAAAAAAATCTAAAATAAATTTTAAAAATCATTTCTGCTTCCAAATTTTCTCCCCTCACCAGCATTCCCACCCAAGACTAAGAAGTATTCTCTGACAGATATTTCTTTAACATAAACATCTGGACTCCAGATGTTGTGCCTTGGCTAAGAGTTACAGTATTAAATTGTCCTCACTACAGCATTACAGTTATTTAACTGATGACTCAAAGGGAATTGCATATATGTATTTGCTTACCTAGAAATCCTAGACCCATGTTTAACTATTGATCAGTCACATAGAATTGTGAAATCGTCAGAAAAAGTTTTGAGTGCTCCTTTCCATGGGACCAATTCTATTAAAAAGTAGAAGAGAGAGATTTAAGTACCCTGGATCTCAGAAAAGCCTCCCCAGGCCAATCAACACCCTAGTGATGCAGTTGCCAGAGTTACAACACTTTTCACTCTCATTGAAGTTCTAGCAAAGACATCGATTATATTTTGGTGGCCTGGCACTATGGTCGTCTTATCACATAGCTTTAGTCAGAACATGATTGACCTGGGAGCCTAAATGCAATCATTAATTCAGCATACTCACTATATAGTAAATGAGAAGCTGTAGTATTAGAGAAAGATAATTCATATGCACTTAAAGAAAATAAGTCTCTATTTGCCTTCCCTTTGGTAGCACTAAAGGGAATTTTGACAAATGACTTGGTATCAGCATAGATCTGGGCAATGGTAAATGTGAGCTTGTCAGCCTCAGTGAAATATATGCTTAGGAAAATACTGCTTCCAGCTATAGTAGCTCTGTTTTCAACAACTGTATTACAGGTAGCATTTTACATTACACAAATGGAATGGTAACCTAGAGTTAAATTCCAAGAAAAGGCCATAAAAAGCCTAGGAAGTGTTTCAGATCACATGGGAATGACACCCTTGCTGAATTTATTACTGGAACCACTAACTCTTGGGATGGAAAAAATGTGAGAAACTCTTTGGACATCTCACTACCCAACAGTGTTATATGGACTCAGAGCTCAATATCTTTTGCTCTGTTCTTATTCTTCCGAATTTCTGCTCACAACTGTTGTTGGAAGCAGGTCACTAGAGTACATGATCCTTCGTACGATCCTGTTCCTCACTTTTAATCCCCTGAATAACTAATGATGGGAGAAAATCCTTGGCAGGGCACTGAAGGAAGGCTGGAGCAAGATATGCAGCAAGATATAACCCCTTTTCCAGTACCATACTCATCTGAACTTTATTGATGGACTTGGAAAATCTGAAACTTATGTCTCAGAAAAGATAGTTAGGAGGGGGTTTGCTTTCAGTTACACTAATTTAGTATCCAAGATACCACACTGCCTTTATTGCTGCAGCATGGGAGTACCAAATTCTCATCAGAGTCAAAATTAAAATGCTTAAGTTTATAAAAAGAATACCATGGCAGATCCCAGCTCTCATAGCCATAAGGTTCCTTCCGGTGCAGTGCTCCTGAGATACTTCCCATCATTCCACAAAATCAAAGGAAGAAATTGCAGAAATGTTTTCAGGAATATCTGTGGAGTTATGCAGCAGTGTGATCTCTTAAACTTTTAACATATTTATCAAATTTTGCAGCTCAGATTCTGCACATTCTCAGAGCTGTACATTTCTGTCCCTCTCTTTGAGGTACATTTCCGAGTGTTTAATAACATCAGCAACTTGTATTGTCAAAAAGTATAATATTTTGACAATCAAATGTTTTGATCTTTATTGTAGGAAATGGACCATGAGAATAATCTCTTTCTCATGTACTTTTGGTTAATGCTTTAAAATCTTCTTTACAAGAGAATGCAGACAAATAGCTTTGGCGGGAGAATTGGGTTACTCTATTAAACCAGTAGAACTTGTAGGTTAAGTAACATTTTCACATGGGATTCTTTCTAAAAGGCCACCCATTTAACCAAGGCCATCTGTCAGCTGTGTCCCTAATAACCCTAGTGCTGGCTGAAAGGTTTTTCCCCAGAAAGAAAAAGAGGCTGCTTGAAAGTCAGATCCTTTTGAAATGTACTGGAGGATAATGCTGCCTTTACAAGCAGAACCAGAGAGAGAATCAAAAGAGAAACTAAATGTATTTGGATCCTTCCATTGAAAAGCTGATTTGCAGCTGTTAAGCCTTGGGGTCTTCTATGGTTCAGATTCTGCAGTCTTCTTCCCAGTTCCAAATTTTAAATTGCTGGGGCCTGTAGACATGGAAGGCCAAACCATTTCCTTGTGTATATCAGAAAACCACTACATCAATTTGAATTAGATGAAAATGTGGTCCTGGCGTTCCTCGCCGCTTCTGTTCTTTCTCTCTGCTGAAACACTTATTTTGCCTGTCTCATGGGAGTGTCCTTACTGTTATTTGTAAATGTCCATGAAGATGGAAGGGATACTAACAGTAACTGTTACTGCTATCATGTGACAAGAGGTCAGTGAAGGACGTCCACTGGGATGCTGTAACATATGCTGTCTCCTACCAGCGGGCTTCAATTTCCCCTTTGGGATTTTTTATATCAGTGATGGAGCAACTCCTTATGGCTGTAGCAGAACAGTATAAATGTGAACAACAGTAACATATGTTTTCCTTTTACCACTGTCAAAAATGTGTCAGCTAATGTAGCTAATGTTAAAACATAGATTTCTTCCCTTTCCAGGGATAAGAAGATATTTCATTTTGCTTCCATTCAATTCTTAACAATACTTAACAGTCTGATGCTGCAAAGCACCAGATTAGACCCTACTAAGGCTTTTTTCCTGTTTATTTTATTACTACAAATAATTGTGCACAAGCAGTTACTCCAAAACTGTCATGGAGTTTGAGATAGGCTGTTTACTACCCAGTTCTTTCCATTGGCTTTTGGCTTGGAGTGGACTTGAACCTATAACCAAGAGCTGAAAATCAGAGGTATGGAGCTATTTAGCATCTTCAATCACCTCCAGATACCATTGTTTTACTGATATATGCTCTGTTGCCTTGCATTACCTACATGCAATTTTAACATAACATTTAATGAGTCAGAGATAATGTAAAGGCTAGGTTGTCACACAGAACATATTACAGAAGGTAAGCAGCTGTATGTATTACAAAGTCTGTGACTTTAAAAACAGTTTAAACACATTTACTAGTTCAGCTATGTTACAATACACGATAGAGTATGAACACACTATGAGCTCCCCTGCCCATTTTAATCAAAATTTCTGTGTTAAGCACCCAGAAGAAATGCCCCCCTTCTACTTCCTTGAATTGAGCTATGTATTGCAATTTCTCCTTCCTCCAAATAAAGACAGATTTGACTGCTTGGATTATCAGGTGGTCTTCAGAAGATATTATCATCTATTTGTGTATTATTAGGTCAGCTTGGAAGCACATTCACAGACTTCACAAGTAAACCATGAAAATGTGCTTCTGGAAAAAAACCTTTACACTCCACAGAGAAATTTAAATGCAAAAAGCTGTAGATATTTTTTCCTTTTAAACCAGGAAAACTGAGATGAAACATTTTCCTTTTGTGATGTCTAGAAGCATAGCTATATTACAGAAATGAAATATGTTAGGACATCACCAAAATACAGTCCAAATCACCTTATTTAGTGCCATTAAAATATTTTCTGTCTCATAGTTGCTCTGCTCTTTAAGGAATGGAAGTATACAATTGCTTATCACAGTAGTAATTTGGCATCATATAGGTAAAAAGATATGTGTGTGGGTGTGAGCGTGTACATACCTGCATATACATGAAGCACTCAAGAAATCATGATATGAAATGGCTAGTTATGGAAAAACTGTTAACTCATAGATTACCATTTGTATTTTGGGAATACCCTAACAATGTGCTACATACAGTACACATTCAGAAAGTGGTAAAACAGGACATTCAACAAAAAGGGTGCATTGACGGGTTGCTGACAAACAGCATGAAAATTACCAAGTGAACACAGAGAGAGTATATTACTTACCTATTATGTTTTCTCAAAAATGAGTTTTGCTGCTGCTGATGAAGATGGTGATGCTGACTTTGAGAACTGTGTAGCAAAGCTGTCGGCCACAGGCAAGTGAGGAACAGAAGTTTCATGACCAGGACCATCTCTTCCTAAAGAGAAATGCACTTAATCAGCCAATCCACCTTGATGACTTTTTATTTTTAGTGTTTTTACTGTTCAGAAACAGCATAGCATGCAAAGGATGCGCATGAAACAAGGCATCACTGAAAACAGATGACAGAGGCATCCCAGTTCTGACATCCTCTCAGAGCTCCCCACATATTTTGGCAAATCATAAAAGTTCCTTAAGCTCTACATCCCTATGGCATCTGCTGTCAAATGAGTAGCACCTCGCTTTTAGAAATGTAGTAAGTATAGCAAGTTGTTTTGCCAGGCTAAAATCTGATCCATTGTTTCCATTCTTTCAGTGTGGGTGCATACTTGAATTTTCCATCACCCGCTCAGTAACCTCTGCAATATAGCCTGTGCAGGCAAAGTGATGTCAAACACTTAATCCTCTTTAAATCCCACACAAAACCATACAAAAATCTGCTTTAATGACAAAGGTCTCTAAATTAATCTTGGTTACTATATATGTGTGTGTCTGCTCAAAATAATTTTCTGCACAGATCAAGCTCTTTCATTAACTGGCTATATTGCACTTCCTTCCCCGTCATTAACATTACTCCTGTTTCTGTGAACTGTGGTAGAAAATATTTTGTCTGGAGATGCAGAAACACTAATGGACAGTGTAACATCATGAAGCCAGACCAAACTAAAGACGGAGTCTTGGGCAGATAACATCTGCAAATACCAACAAACCTTTTGTTTCTAAGATCTACAGCTATCTTGTAAAGCTATCCTAAATTTACAAGATGTGTGTGCCTAAGATCTAGTATCCTTTTATAACCCCAAATTTTGTCTTTCTTTCATTTAGCCTGCCCTACTTATTCAATAGCAGATTTTATCTGCTGAATCACAAAATGTTTTGTTAGCAAGAACTTGAGCATGCATTCTTGTGAAAGATGATAAGATTTCTTGTGGGTTCTATTGGGCAATACTGGACACACCTTTTAATCAATTAATCCTTTTTGAGCCATCAGCAACCTTAGTAATCATCAGAATCAATAAAATATATTTATTTTTTCTTTATTTTTTTAATGTGAGAGATAGGAGATTGAAGCTTAGGAAAATGGAAATTCTCAAACACCATCTACAAATGTGGAAGTAATTCTGGTCTCCCAGAAGAAGGCAACAGCCTTCTTCCTGCATTCCTACAAACAACTGGAATAAAAATAATAACCTAAAATAAAAACACTGTGTATGCTGAGTCTATTAACACCTAAGCAAATTAGGATAATGATATTGTGATGTGGACATCTGCCTCCTCAAAAGCCCCCTGAGAACATTAACTAACATTATTTGGGCCAAGAAATAATTATCAGAGGCAAATGATTTCTTGGAGGAGATTGCCAAAGGGCAGCTAATTCTTTCTTTCTGTTTTTCTCTTTTTTTTTTTTCTTTTTTCTCCTTTGGATTTGAGCAGTTGTCTGCCTGTGACTTCAACAACAACAAAACCCTTCCCACTCATTATAAAAATGTAACTGTGCATTAAAATTGATAGCCTTGATCAAACACTCATCAACTCTATTTCCTCTTTCATTATACTTTGTTCATGGGCTAATCCTTTCCTGCTCAAAACACTTGTGCATGGTCATTTGCAGTCTGAGCGGGGATGGTCAAGTAGTATCTCCTGGCAGGTCTAATGAATTCCTAAAGTGGGATTCCCAAACAAAGTAAACATAAACTCTACTGCAGACTTCTCCATTTTTCAGGTAAATCAGGAGATTGTCATGTCATTTTTAAGATGTTGTTTTCATTCAGGTATCAGCCCCACAGTGGTTTTACTATTCCTGACTGTAGCCGTAATGTTGCCACTAAGCTATAGTGTTGAGAATTACTTGGAGGATTTTCAAAACATGCTGAATGTCCTTGTGACTAACCCTTCTAGAATCAACCAGCTTTGGTTAAAACTAAGGGCTGGATGCACAAACTTATTCCAACACTGTCATCCCATTGATATCAGCAACATGTTTGAGATGCCTTTCCTAAACACACTGAAAATCAAAGCACTACTCCCTCGTTGGCTATGGAGAATTAATTTTGCCCAGTGCACACTCACATGAATTCCGTGGGAGGGACTTCCACAGGGTGAAGCTGTAAACACCCACGTAAATGGGTGTGTAAGATAAGTGAGGGCAACTAAGTGTCACCCACAGCAATCAGGTTTCTTCATACTAGAATTGTTTTTATTTCCTCTGGGTAAGAGGAAATAAAATCCACCCATTACACAGGGTGGATTATAACATCATTATAAATTACCATTAGGGAAACAGGTTAATCTCCTATGCATTTGTCAGTAATAAATTCTAAAAGGAATTTTCTTGCAGAGGAATTAAGGCAAAATAATAGACTTTGCTTGTATTGAGCAAGTCATTAATAGGTTTTTGTATTTAAAACATGACTAAAACATGGTGTCTTTGCTATCACTAAACTAGTTCTTTATAATTATCTGTTTTCTATGGCTCGTGAAAAGCTTGTAATGCTTATCTTTCAAGGGCAAAGGTAACAACACAGGATTGGATGAAGACAAGAAAAAGAGAAGGAGAGGGAGGGCCGGGAGAGATAGGAAGAGCAAAAGGGAGAGGGTGTGGGAGTGACTGAGGGAGAGGAGAGGGAGGGACAAGACCATCTAATATCAAAACATGAAATGATATTTTTAGTGGGCAAAATAATTCATGGTTTTCAGGTACGTAGGGTCTGAAGCTACAGATTCCTCTCCACTGCAGATCTCAAAGCAGAGCAGTTTTTGATCGCTCTGCTTGATAATATTGGTAACAGTTTTATAAAATCAAGAAGAGAAAAATGACAAGGATGAAGAAAAGTTTCAGAAGTCTTTATTTTTTGACAAATCTGAGCACATCCAAACCCACTGACCTTCATCTTAATTGTAGTGAACTGAAACACTGTTAGGACTAAACCCCTGCAGATTAGCTGCACCAGACTGAAAAGAGTTGCATTGAGGAAAGAAGATGGTAGATTTACCTGGAACACGTATTTTTGATATTTCTAATCAGAGAATGAATAAACACTGCAAAAGCCTCCAAAGAAGCCTTAGATTTTGAAACATGTCTTAAAGAATAGAATGGATGGGTATTCTTCAAACAGCTAGTAGATCAGAGAAAGTGGATTAACCAGAGCAGTAATTGTGAGGGTGTGAATGCAATGCAGCCACACAAGAATAGGCAGCTTTTTGCTTTTCAATGGCAACTGACCAAATGCATCGAATTTACCTTTAATGGTGTGATCACCTGTCAAGTGATATAAGGTATAAAAAAATCTATTCAGGATTAAGGACACTGTCCAACCGTCTATATAAACACAAATCATGAATCAATTTCCAAAATAAGGTATTCATTCACATTTCCAAACAAGATCAAGTGAGAGGAAAGCAGAGGCAAAGGGTTATTATTCCAGATCTAGAATTTTGGATTATTAGATCGCAGAATGAATGAAGTGTTCAAGTAAAACACTTGCAGTGGGACCAAATTTTTATGCTGCCCTTAGGAAGTCTCTTAATGTAGGCGGCAAGTAAGCATTCATGACCATTCCAAGTAGTCTGAAAAAAACAAATCAGGTAAGTAATCATAATACAGTACTGGAACAGAACAGAATTCAAAAGCCAGCAAAATTCCACAGCTCAGCTCAAAAAACTGTGCAAGATTTTTTTGTAGAGTGCTCAAGAGAGAAATTCTCACCCTGCTGCTTAAAAAACGGCTTAAACAGAGCTTTCAGGCTAGAGAGAAGATACCATACTCCCCTCTGTTCCTGCAGTGTGCTTACTATCCTTGCCTCCTCGTCAAACATCAGCATCTGTTCAGTCAGTTTCTAAAGGAATTTGCTTACAATTGGACTGACTTAAGCTTGTTGTGAAACAGTACCCTTAATTTTTGCTCGGTATTAAAAATAGTAATAACACTGAAGTAAGAATATAATATGTTTTGATGGATGTTCAGTTTCACTGTAAAATTAAAATCCCAACTGTTTTCTTTTCTCTTTCAAGGAATGTAAATTTTTGGTGACTTGAGTACTGATTGTAAAATTATGGTTCTTAAATTGTTGTGTCTTATATTATCTGTCTGTGGAATTCTTATATTCTCAGCAGGGTACATTCCTGATATCAAGCAAAACCTACTGCAAAGTAAAGCAAACAATAAATGTACAGAGTCACCAGATGCAGTCATCTTCAGTCATACAGAAACAGTGGTTTGGTCTTTCTTCTGACATTCTGTGAAGCTTGGCTCCTTCTGGAACTGCTTTAGTTTATTGAAGGCACAGCATTGAGCATGTTTTCATAAGGCCTTCTCTGTTCTGACAACTCTCCTAGCCATGAATCTGAAGCAATTTCACTATTCTACTATTTCAGTCTCCTCAAATATCCCCATGGGATCTCTAGAGGTCCCTTCCAACCTCAACCATTCTGTGATTCTGTGATTAGTAGTATGGAGCTAAATCTCAAATCTCTCCTAAAACTGCAATCAGAGATTAACATTAACTCAGAAGCCAGTATCAGAAACAGAATACTCCAGTTATTTTCATGGGCATCTGAGTTGCCAACACAACAGAAAATCAGTATTCTGCGAACTGCAGACAGACAACTCAGCAAGAAATGCTGATGAGAGATCAAAGCCCTAGGAATCAAATGTTAATTTCAACACACTTCATTTTCTTCTCACTAGCGAACATTCAGTTGTTATGTCTCATTAAATATTTCAGTTCATTAAAAAATAAAGAAGGCTAGTTTAACAGTTGCCTAAAAGTAGCTCCTGTGCTATGTGAGGCCTATTTGGGTAACTGAAACATCCACGCCAGATTCACAAATATGGCATGGGACCTATAGGAGGTTGGCATATTTCTGGAACAGTATCAGGGCCAGGAGGGTTTGCACTAAAATGGAATGCTTCTATGTTCAGGCATTGAATTCCTTCCCTGAAACTTGCCCAATTTCTTATATTCCTTCCCTACTCATCCAAAGGAATATTTTAAAATTGCCATGGAAGATACTAACAAGATCACAGCTAACCTCAGTAAGGTATATTTTTCCACACAGAACAGCTTCTTGATATCAGATATGAAAAGAAGACCCTGAACGGCCTATGGGCCTTTTCCTGCTTTTCTTTCAATATACACTCAGGCTTGTGCTTGCTTTAGAAATATAGTGGTTACATACCTTTGTATAATCAGATATTTGAAATATAGCAATAATAAAAAACCCACCCATACATGCTTCTAGTTTGTGTTCCCTATATCCACAGTCACTAAATCACAGATTCTTTCCCCTTCATCAGACCATTCTGCCCTGGTCACAGCAATCACTGAATTAATTTCATCCCTAAATCCCTTTACTTAGCTTCTACATGAGCATTTCTGAAAGTAAAATAATCAGTTTTACTGCCTCCAGTTAAAGAACAATCTGTGCTTTGAGGGTGATTTCTGAAAAAACAAGCAGTCAAACTTTTCTTTGATTTACATTTAGTACAAACTATGGGCTTCAGTGGCACAAAGCATGACATTAGCATAGCCATATTGCCTTTTTACCACCTTCTTCATCAAAGGCACTCAAACATTGCCACCATACTTTGGCATTTCTGTCCATCTTCCCCCTGGAATAGTTTGCAAAATTTGCTTCTTTGTGTCCCTAGAATATTGTTCTTTAACATTCTTTCAGTAAATGAAGGATGATCAAGGAGCCATAAGCATGTGAACATAAGGGTTTGCAACTGCATGGTGTACCTCCAAGAGGCAAACCAGTCCACAGTTTATATAACCAGAACAGAATGGTTCAATATAAAAAAGCAAAGCACTCTGCATAAGGGCTTTTCTTCTTTTCCTTTTTTCTTCTTTTTTCTTCTTTTTTTTTTCCTCTTTTTTAAATACAGTACATTGCAGCTGGGTAAATATCACTGTCTCTCAGCAGTGCTTTCCAGTTGGATGCTAAACGCTATCCGATACCCTTTTGTTTTATTTTCCTCCACAGATTGAAGAAAACCTTTCAGCTTACCCCTTTTCTTTGCGCCCCCTGATGTTTATCAAGCATTTTCTGCAAAGGGATATCAAAACATGTCTGGTTACTTGACCAGGAGTTAACAGTATATCAGATGGGAATTAATTTATAAAACACCTTCTACCTTCACCAAGCTTTTTCTGTCATCTATGAACTTGAGGAGAAAAAATACTGTTGAACAGAGGAGAACAGGTGCCTTTCAGCTCTGGCATTGCAGGTGTTTTTTATATTGTCCAGTCAAAACAGAGACAGATTTGTTGATTAAATCTGGTCTCTGTTGGTCTTAAGACAGCTTTAGAGCCTGATGGCTTATCTTGGACAACGCAGTCTGACTGTTTTTTCCTTCTCATCAATAACTTCCAGAGAAATACATGTTATCATCATAAAACAGGTGCTCATTTGAAACAGAAAAACCAATTTTAATTTCCGAAATTGTAGTCTTAAGTAAATAAATGTGGATTTACTTGAAAACAGTTACTACAAGATAGCTATATTTACGTATTTTAAAACTTGGCAATCTGCACTTTACTGGTCGTTGCCAAAGAAAGAATATTTCTAAATCAGTAAACATTTGAACAATGTAGAATTCTAGTGAACGAATGAAAAACATTTTTCTACATATGCATTTAATCTTAGCATTTGCTTTAGCAACATGTCATTGATGTCAAAGCAGCATGGCTTAGCTGTCAACACAGACAAAATCTTTAACAATTTTTTACAGGAAAACAATTTGCACATTACAAATGCCTCTTACATGTCCATGTAAATGTGCTATTACTTACCTTATGAAGGTTTTCACACTTTATCCAGAAAAATCTAGCACACAGCACCTTATATTGGCCTGACCATGTAGAGTAATTCCTGTGTTTCTCTCATGGTACTCATACTCTGAAAAAAATTAAATTGTGTATGGGTATTAGAAAAGAGGGTGTTTTTTTTTTCTTTTTTTTCATCACAGATCCTTTAACAAGATCAAATTATTTTTTTTCTGATCTTCACATATGCAAACTTTTTTTGAAACTGTAAGGATATGAGATAGAAACAAAATTTGAGACAAAATCCATGCATTTATTCAATATAGGCAAACTATAGGCGAGGTCATCTTAAAATCATTTTAATCCAGGAAAAAGTATTCAAAATACAGAAAGCTAAGTTGTTCTATTGTATACTTGCAGCATAACAATCTGAAATTCTCCACTGAGTCAGGATACTAAAGACTTGCAGTTAGTCCATTGATCTAATTAAATTACAATACTTGTGCTCCTTGTGCTTACCAATATAGACTTCTTGGCTCCATATCCAGATTTACTCCTCCTTCCAAAAATTGAAGATCACTCACCAGACTCTGAAGTCTGTCCCACAACAGATGACAGGAATGTCAATAACACTGTTACCATTGAAAAGGGGAGAGTCCAGCTTGCCTGTCCACATGTCCCACAGCATCTGTTGAAAGCCTGGGCAATGCAGGTATTTAGCAGGTCTGTTACCTTTCTGACTGGCAGGTGAAGTTCAACAAGAATGTGTATTAAACCAGAGTGTGCCTCTACCGAGCCCAAGCTCTGCATCTCCTACACATTGCTTTACTGTTAAACTTAATTTCATACAAACGTTTGGCCTGTGAGTTACAACTCCGATATAATCCCCCTAATGCCATGATCCGTCTTTTATGTACAGCTGAGATAGATTGCAAACAAAATGGAGTACCTCCATGATAAGAGCACCCTCGCCGTGCTGCCTTCACTGCAGAAATCTTAACTCAGGGATTGTCTAGGAGCACAGGAAAAGCTGTGGGGAATGCGAGGACATTTGTACGGGGCTTCCCTAAGCGCATGGAGCAACTGCCCTCTCGCAAAGGGAAGGACAAGCCTCACAGAAAGAAAAAGTGGGGTATAAGCTCTTTGAAAACGCAACAGTCTCAAGGACATATGTCTTCGCCCCCTGGGAAAGCATGCCCCAGGTTTGATGAACTTTTCTACAGGTTGCCAAACACCAGATGATTATTTGCATGTAATACTATTGCAAATACTGATACGCACAAGGGTTGACTTAAGGATAAGCAGCAGTAAATCACGACTGCATACATACGAAAACAAGGAAAGGGACAAAAAGAGGGAGAGGAAATGAGAGGCATTGACCTCAGATGAATGAAGACAGTCAAAGGGGCATGCAAAGGAATCTCCAGCAAGAGGAGATGAGCAATACCCGTGCAGACTCCCCACACAAACAGGTCTGACCATTGCGTACTTGTGTGGTACCCAAGATAAATGAATATCGCCTGTTTTTTTCATTGCCTAAGGGGAAAACATCGGGCTGTTCTTTCATTAATCCTTTGCTTGCTTTGGAAACATCCAGGCAAAAGCCCCCCTTCCCTCGGACTTTGGCGGGGATTGCCCCTCAAACACTGAGGGACTCGAGCAGTCTTCAGACATAGCCAGTGAACAGGACAACACCACCGCCCCCGCCGCGGCACCGCCG
>NW_010580896.1:62247-75358 GCF_000705375.1 Tinamus guttatus | reverse complement strand
GCAATGTGTCTTCTCAGGATGCTTCTAGTTGCCCAGGCACCAAAAACCTCTGTATCCCTTTAACATCTATATATTTTTAATGTGGCAGTGCTTTCTATCTTTGCTGGGGAACTCTGCGTCAGGACAGCTGCACCAGGCCTGTACAGCTGTCACTCCCTTTCCCAGACAGAAAGCAGTCTAGAGAGGATGTTGCAGTTCTGAATGTCTTCTGAGAACACTGAAAAGCACTTGCCAAAGAAGAGGAACAAAACCCAAGGAAACAGACTAACTCAAAGAATCCAGAAATGCCTTCATCTAGCAGAGGAGTGTCCATTTGCAGGTCTGCACTGACCATCTAATCTCACCTCAGCTACCTGTGTATCCGTTCTTCTGAGTGGACTGCAGCTTGCTCCAATTTTCTGCTTGTAAGCAGCTAAGCACTGTTGTGTGTGCTCTACACAGTGTAGTTACTCTCCACAGCCATGCCACAAATTCCTTGCCACAGACTGTAGCTATCAGCTTCTTTGTGCCCTAAATAGCCCCTGTGCCTCACATTTGTGCAGCCACCCTGCTCCAAACTGACGTTTCAATCTGAGTACTCCTGCGTGGCACCTCTGTTTTGGAAATCTAGAAAAAACATGTTCTTTTACTGTTTATTTCTCCAGTGGTACATTTCTGCAATGCAAGACAAATGGAGCTACTAGATAGGAAAGAGGGGAAAACTCTTGCATATACAATGCTCAAATTCAGCAATGCTCTGTGGTGATTTTTAACTGCTTCATGGGTACATTTCTCATCATGAGGCTAAGGCTCCAGGGTAGTTGTTGCATTGTGTAAGAGGAGCCTGAATAATTTTGCCCTAGACTTAGGAAGGTGGCTCTAATTTCTACTAAAAATACATTTACATTCCTCTTGCCTTATTCTTAACCACACGACTCCCCTCTCCCAAAGGCACAACGCTTGTTCATTCCTTTCTTCTTTGTCCAGACTCTACTCATGGCTTCTCCTGAACAGGAAAAAAACTCTGTGTGCCTATTTCTCAGGCCCCATCTCTCCTCCAGGTGAAAGTAATTTGTACTTAGCACCTAAGAAGTCTCCAAAATTTACTTGATTTCTTCATGTTTAGACAAAGACAGGAGAGATTTTCTAAAAGGCTGCATCATAAAAAAAAAAAAAAAGCCTTTTGAAGTAAGACATTATATTAGCATATTCTTAGGTCGTGAAAAGACAGTTTATTTCAGTTGCACTAAAGTTGACAATTGTTTTACTTTTCTTCCTGTATAAGTAAGACAAGCTCCAGATTCTTTCAGAGAAATATTTAATTACATATAAGGCAGAGTGTTTTGAGACCAGCAACTACAAAAATTTTACAGTAAAATGTTTCTGCAAATTATGGAAAAAAAAAGCCCATTGGGAATTTTTAAGAATAAGAATGTTTTTCTGGAGAGAACATTAACAGCATGGCAAGAGCTGTGCGTTGACTCTGGGGACACATTTTGATGAAAGCAAAAATGAGGAGATGACCAGCTGGCTCAGAGACTTTGGAAAGAATGATAAAATCCCCTTCATATGTTGCCACTTTTGGCAATAGCATGCTGGCATGGAAAATCATGGTGCGATCTGGAACCTTCTCCTTCCTGGCCAACCGTGACCACAGGCTGTTTCCATTTTGCAACATTTTGGCTGTGTTGGTACAACTGTGGATGTAAAAGCATAATTCTCATAGCTGGAGTCCAGTGCTGCAAACATTGATGATTCTCATGAGAGCATCATGTATAACTTGGATGTGTATATAAGGCCTTTGTGCAAACCAAACATATGTGCTTAATCCTGCTTTTCTTCTGCTCTAAAGCTGGTGTGCGACTGCACTGTTCAGAGCAATTATCATCTTTATTTTTAATGTATGCATTTCTGTAGCTGTCATATTGCAATTTGTACTAGTTTGTGCCCTCTTTGATATATCATTTTACAAATATAATTATCATTTTTGATGTTTTTTCTATCACTTTGATCTGTAATATGAAATGTACCTTTAAAAACATCATAACAGGGCATTATTTATGAAACAATGAAAAAAAAGACACCCTTCCCTCCCAAAAAGGACTAATGGAAAAACAAAAGGAGTAATCAAGGATACTAATTGCATTGTCTTATTTCATTTTCTTCTGAAATCTTATTACTGCTGTCCCCAGAAAACACGCATTATACACTCCTATTAATCAAATTGTAATTATAAAAGCTAATTGTCTATAAAACTCTAGAGCTGATCCTTTGGTCCTTGGAAATAGGGAGGTAATTACATTTGAATGCTACTTCATGAAGATCATTGTTGGACTATTAAATTTGACTTCAGACAAGTGAGTTTTCTATCATGTTACACATTGGAAGAATAAGAATACGTTAAAATTGCTATGGGTGTGTTTCACCCAAGGAATGAGTGCTCATTGCTTATGGTTCTTTATTTAATAGAAAAATGCAAGCAAGATCTGATGGCTAAAAACTAATGAAAAAAAATGCAGTTTAGGCAGGAGGATCAGACAAGCCAATCATCCTGGTAAATTCAAGTCTGAAAAATCTGTTAAGCTAATACACAATTTAGGAAAACAAAAATGTATTTTCCAGAATTCCTTCCAACAGAGAGGAAACCAGAATGAGAGAAGAAAATGATCCCAGGTGGTTATGCATAAGCAGCCCTTTCTTGCTCCACTGGTCATCTTTCATGCCACAATAACCAAGTAGTTAAGTCAAGTAGCGGGGTTGCTGTAGAGGTTCAGACCAGGAAAGGGGCTCTTCACTGGGCAAACCTTGCTTTCTCGCTAGTTCAAGACGGCAAAAGAAAATGACGAGAAAAGCTGCTGTTTAACAGGGTAAATAAGGATACCAAAGGAAGAGTGTGAAATGCTTTCTGATCAGAACCTACCGACACAAGAGAAAGTGCATCAGCTTTACACGACAGTAGCTGAAGAAAGTTTTAAGAAAGGAACATAAAGCAATACTGTAATTTTCCACTGTTATTTTTCCCCACCTTTTTCCACAGAAGGAAATGATTAGCAGAATAAAGTTGGACTCAGGCCCACCGCTCATCACTGCCACTGCCTCAGTGGCCCAAGTTAATGGTACAGCAGAAAGACCCAACGCGCACTGGGGAATACAGCTGACATCCACTGATCTATCCACATGAGGAGAGGCACGTGCAGCCTGTGATGCAGATCAGTAGTATGGCGACGTTCCTGTGTCGATAACACTTAATAGAGCAGTAAGAAGACCTCTGCATGAAATATTCTATGCATGCGTTCATAACGGAAAGAACATGGTAAAGAAGGAAAAAAGAAAGATTTCAATTACAAGCCATGTAGTTACTGATCTTCACAAATGAAAGTATGGACTGATCAGTATAACCTCTTTAGACTAAAATTTAACTCAATGCTAAGGATATATGGTAGAAGAAGTTCCATAAATTTAGGTATATATGAGAAAATAGTAGCTAAGAGTTTATCTTACTTTAAATAGACTATTGTCTACATGCAAATCATTGTATAAAAATTCTAAATGTCAGATTTTTTTTTCCAAAAAAACAAATCAGAGGCAATACTTGAGGTCCCTGTGATTTAATGAAATACTACTGCCCAGGTCAAATCACACAACCATAGTGATCCATCGAGTGTAGTGACAATGTACAACAGTACAAAGTTAGCAACACAAGAGAAGCTTAATTAAAGGATGTGGAATTGATACAAAGCTTTGTATTTTTTTTGTTAATATACAAAAACTATGTAAAAATGATTCTAAGTTTTGATCCAAAATTGTCTTGAGTAAAGACAAAATTTCAGTTCTGTGCCTTTAAAAATTGTCAGTTTAGCAAAAATAACAAATCATAATTTACCACTGGCTAGAAAAATGCCACTGTTGCTTTCTCAAGTGAAACTGAGCAAAAATCCTTATCGCATTCAAACAGTACATTTTCCTGTTACATAATTAGAAATCAGGTGCAAGAAGAAAAAAAAAAGATGCATTTCATAACACACCAAACTACAGCTTGACATTGAGAACCCTGTTTCACTCTTTCAACTGCTGATTCCTAAAATGCTCCCCCTTTCCCCTCCAACTCCTGCCTTGGTTACAGGATTGAACATTAATCTATAAAGGAAGGTCTAGAGCGTAACCACCAGAAACTTAGTGCAAATTAATTCATCTATAGATTCAAATACACAAAAACTCATCTCTCAAGGCTGAAGATACATGAGTGAGAAAGAAATGTTTTGTCCTCAACTTCTGAGTTTGAATCACACACACAGATGAAATGAAGCCCAGAACAAATGGACACATTCTGAAAGCACCGTCCCTTGAAGCTGAAAGCCAAGGGCTTATAAAACAGGGTGTTCATCTGCTGATACTGGCTTTTATCAAGAGGTAGAAAGCCTGAGTGGAGCCTCGACAGAGTGGGTTTAACAGGCATCTTGCTAAAAAACAAAAGGGAAACCATCCTTAGCCCTGCATGATTTAAGGTGTGCTCTGTTTTGAGCAGAGAGAAATGAGTAGTCAAAACCAAGCGTTAAATGCGCCTCCTCAGAACTCTGCGGACTTCATCTCCACCAGCACCTCTGGACTCTGTGACAAGAGGCTCCCCCGCAAACACTTGCCTTATCACAGCCTTCTGACCAGCCACTCGCTCTCTCTTTCTAACCCTTTCCTTTCCCGCTCTCTTGAGCGTTATTTCTCCTTGGTCCATTAGCAAATAGACCTTACCGGTGCTGACATACTTGGGCCATCTTCCTTATAAACACAGCTCACAGACCAGAAATTTCAGGATGAACCTGATAAATCCAGAGGATTTAGAGGACTTGCATGAAAGTTGCTTTTATGATGAAGGAGGAGAGGAGGGGGATGTTCATTCATTTTCTGCATATAGAAAACAAAGAGAACTGAACCGAAAGGTGATTTCCAAAGAGATTTTGAAATATTGTGAATCACATCACATCATAGCACCATTTCCAGTTTGGAAGTTGTGGCTTGCTTTTTCCATTTGAAAAGTTCAACCCGATCCTCAAGGTGACATTTGATGATGATAATAGCAAGTTATTATATAAAATAATTCTGGAATCTCTTCAGCATCCAATTTTAACATTGATTATTGTTATATGACTTATCTAACGGTATGAATTTTGACGTATTCTTCCAATGTTTTGCATTCTTAAGAATACCTTGTTGGCCTATACTTTCATTGATCATGTTCATAAGATCTAGCTCACCTGGAATCAGGAAGGGAAAAGCAACATTGGTATAGCCTGTATCTGGGAAAACATTAAAATTAGTAGACAAAAAACACATTTGGTTAATTGCCTTAGGGCTGGTGGTTTACCCCAGAGCCTAGGATGCCACTTGGGATTATGAGCAAAAATCAAGAAAGTCAGGAGATTTAACTGAGCTCAGTCAAAAGTATGAAATGAATGTAGAGTTTCAGAAACAGGTAAATTTAAATTCACTGAAAACTAAGTACAACTATAAATCTGTGGGAGAGAAGCTTATTACTCTGTTTTTCTGAGTAAACAGAAAAGATATTTTGTTTTTTTCCCAAAGAGCCTGCTCCCTTCTGTGTGGTCTGCATTTTTCAGCAAGTGAAACTGAAATCTTTTAGTATATTCTTGTAAAAAACAGGCAAGTGCATTAGAAATTACTAATATTGATCATATTCCTTAGCAGAATGCTTAAATACTAAAAATAACACTGGCTGATGATCTCTTTTCAACAGATGCTTTTCCAAAGATTGAAATTAGACCTTTTGAACAAATGAAGAAATGAAAACAAGACAAAAGATAAACCAAATAGTACTAGCTTAGCAAGCAAAAAAGTGTCCATATTTAGCCCTTTTCTTTTCTTTTTTTTTCAGAAGAGGAAGGTGAAAATTATCTACCACTAAAATAAGACTCCTCTATCCTTGTCATTTCAGAAATCTCTCTGCTGATATGCATGCAAATACTAGAACTGACAGTTACTTGCGACAAGAAAAAAAAAAACAATACAGAGGTTATGAGAAGAGTTATTTGTTATTGCCTGAGACGAGACCAGACAAAAGTATCCAGGTACTATTTACATGAAGTATCTTGTCTTGAAAGAGGATTTCATTTCCCTCTGCTGTTCCATGATTAGGAATACAAAATTTCTTAGGAAAAAACAAAGGTATGGGGAGAAGAAAAGCAGCTCTTCGTTTTTTACCTCAAAAATGAAAATGAGTTCTACAGTAATCCTTTACTTGCACAAAAGTGATATTTACCTCTTTGAAAATGCAGAATGCATTGTTCACAATCTAGTCTCTAGGAAGTGTATTTGTCTGTTAAATAAACATGAATTCATTACATTTGAATGATGCTAAAATTATTAGACACGGTGCACACTGAAGTGCCTAAGATGAGATACCAGTGAAAGAGAAAAAAAAACCCAAACAACATGATATGCCCCAAATCCGCTCGTTCTCCCCAGGCATGCACAGCTTTGGCTTGTGGGACCGTGTTGCTCAAGGGAAGCACCGCAGACTATCGACACTGACCATTTCTCAGACCGACGGGCCACAAGGAGTATCAGCCGCCTGCCATATTACTAGACCAATGCACCCCGAGGTGCTGATTCCTCCCCACACACAGCGATACCTCTCCGACTCCAGGTGCCTCAAGGCCTGTGGATTCCCATGCCTACTTAGAGGGATTCACACTCTTGGTGCCACAAGTTATCGGTGACTGACAGGAGCCTTCTGTAGCTGTGGCTCACCACAGGCATTGGGGCCTTTCACTCGCGGCCCCTTTTTGCTGTAGGAGGCCATCAAAAGGCATCAACAGAGAGCGCTGGCTCTCGGGATCAAGCGCCATCGATGCTTGTCCAATTCTGCACCTATCGATAAAGTTTAGTACTGATATCTCGATAGGCCCCAGATCCGCTGCTTCTCCACAGACATGCACACCTTTGGCTCAGGGGCTCACCCTGCCCCTCCAGAGGCAGCTGTTACAGACCCACATGCTGTCCTATGTATATAGCTGTTTCCAAATGTGTACAGCTGCTGCCTGTCCTACAATTAATTAGTATATTGTGGTGAAATGGGTCTTTTTCTTCTTCAGTGTTCTCCTTTTTTTTCAGGAATAGATGCCTCAGTGAGTAAAATTCGTGAGTAGTGTGAGTCTGATGGTTCCATACCTATCTTTTCTTGTCTATATCTTCTATACGATATTTCTTGTCTATATATAGGTAAAAATAGGTAGGGCTATTAGGTCCCTATACAAAAAAAGAGAGATGTGATTAAGAACAAAAGAAGATCAACCTTTAATGATCGCCAAATCATTAATCATGCTAAAGGAAAAGTAGTTTCTACAAGATATTTTTATAGTGAATATCCCGTCTTTGATGTCCCTTGAGCAGATTTACACTTGTCTAAGTATGATGACCATTCAGTAGTAGGTACAAATGGACTGGTGCTTTCACTTCAGTTCTTGCTGACTGTATCAACAGCGTCAGAGATACTGGGAGTTAGCTCTGAGAGCTGAAGACACCTATTCAGCACTTCTGTACGTTAAAAAAAAAATCCAACAACAAGAGAAAATACTTTGCCATGAAATAATTTGTGTAAATTGTTAAGTGCGTATGACGTTTTAAATAAGTCTTGTATAAGTTAGGCTCTGTAATAAAAACCACTTGGCTTGGATGTTGGTTGCACTAAAGAACTTTAAAGACTCAAGGACTTGAGAAGTATTGGAATTTTGAAGCAAGCCTTTCATTCCAAGTGGGTTATTTTTTTCCTCAAGAAATGACCTGCATGTTGTAGCTGTTATCACTGCACACATGGAGCTCACTGTACTCCCCTCTCTAGCTCAGCCCTTGAAGAGTGCGACCCTCCCTGTAGCAGCAGCTACTGCTCAGCTCCAGCTGAGCTCAAACACACACAGGCTTCCAGACACCAGTGCCTCTGTCAACCCTCTCTTCCCTTCTGTATGGCTGGAGCAGACGCCAGGTCCCATCAACCTTTCACACATAGCACACACACATGCTTTGAGGGCTCACTGGGATTGTGCATGTCACTGGCAGTGACAGACATGCATTTTTTCACACCATGCTGAAAATTCACGCAGTGGCTCAAAAAATCATCTTTTTCATTCATAACTCAGGGATTTCGCATTGCTGTTTTGAATGGATATGGTTGCAGTCTAGAGACTCTAAATGTGACTCATTGCATAGAGGAGACCCTGATAGAGGAGAGCTGGGTAAAAAATACTGAACCGGAAAAGCATATTATCTTGTTTATTCTATTAGAAAAAATATTTCTCTATTCCTTCACGCTTTGTCATCTATTTCACCTTAGTTCTGTCTGTTTAGCAAGGAGTTCAGTGTCCAGCCCAAGAAAGTACACTCACTGCTTGCCAGATTCAGTGTGTAGAAGTCCTCTCTGCTCCTTCGGGCTTTTTGTGGAGGTAAGACTAGGAGGTATGACTGGAAAAGTTTCTGCTTTTCCTCTCCAGGGTTTTCTTCACAGGAAAGTAGCAGAGGGCAGCTGTAAAAGAGCAAGATAAGGATAAAAGCAAATCTGAATTAGACTCAAAGAAGGAGAAAATGCTCATTATTCAATTCAGTAGTGGTTATTCATCTAAAAGAGCAGAGGAATAATATAGAACACTTTTATAGACCAAACCAGCTTTAGCTCTATTGGAGCTGTAGTAAAATAATCTAGTCCTGCCTGAATGCAGTATAGAGAGGGTATCCAACAATACAAGCTGTCAGATTAATACAGTCTACTGTGTCACGGTGTAATGGACATGTGACATTGCTGTAAGAAAGCACTCTGGATTTGCAGAGCTAGGCAGGTAAATAAAATGTATTGTGTATCTAGAAGAGCCGAAGGCACTTCTCCTTTTCATAAGGCTGTACATGGCATTTCAGTGGGAAAAGGAGGTCCAGAACAAGGACAACTACTGGAATATATTATTGAAGAAAGAGTAGAATAGAAAAGTGAAGGTAGGAATCTATTTAATCCAGCACCACCAACCCCAGATTTGTGCACACTGGGGCTAAGATGTATATCGCTACGTTTGCCACCAACAGGAGAACGTGCAGCCAGGGACCAGTACAAGATCTCAGGCAACGAGTTCTATTTGGAGCCAAACTTTGCCATTTTCTGTTGACAGTGCCCTGATGCCACATTAAGTGATGAGGTAAGTAATGATGATATTCATATCTAATTTTCATAGAACTTCTCTTTAAAGCAATTAGATATGCTATTTTAAACAAGGAGGCCAAAATCAGAATTCCTCTTTAAGGAATGGGGAAATAAGGGCATGAAGCAGGACAGGAATTACCTACCACCCCCTAATAGCTAGGAATAAAACCCAGATGCAGATCCTTTAACACTTCTGAGCTGAGCCTCCCTCTATCAGCTCATACAATGCCTTTAAAAAGCAGTAGGCAACTCAAAACCTTAAACCACCCTGCTTTGCTCTGTGTGAGAGATGGTACAGCTTGAGATGGAACAGCGCTCTCCCATGACCCTGAACCAGCGCATACCGGCCGCCCTCCCTTTGCTCTTCCCATGCAAAACTTACTTCAGAGAGTAGTTGGAGACAGCACAGGGTCAGCTGATTACTGACATCTGCAAGGCCACGAATCCAAAGCTGATTGGCTCTAGCAGACATGGTGTTAATATATAAGGTGTTCACTTGAGCAGTAAAGGGATTCCGATTCTGATGAACCACAAACTGAGGTCCATATAATCATTCACCACAGTTCTGGTTATTTAAAATCTTCTCTTGAGGCAGTGGGGTGAACATATTTCTTGGTAAAAGACTAGTGGTATCATTGCTGCATAAATACACCAGTGATATATAAGTGACAAAAATGAGCGCTCTTAAGGGTTCTTTTTCAATGTAATATCTGTAAAATGATTAATACCAATATTTAATTATTTGTGATTTATATGGAAATAGCGGGTTTGAATAAGGTTGTTCTATGCATATGAAAACCTTGAGCTCTTTATTCATCTTGGATTTTAAAATAAAGAACATTTAACACATCTTTCAGTTATAGAAATGAGTCCGTTAGTGATTTAGCTGTAACCTGGCAGAAACAAAGCTGTATCTAGGATCAGTACTGACAGACTGACTGGGAGTTGCTATGGTAACTGATTAGGACATGGTGTAGTTTAAAAAAAAAAAAAACCCAACTTCCAACTTCTGGGCTGAATTCAGGCCGTCTGCTGATGGATGGGGCTCTGTTGCATCACAGGGTGGAACACCATAGGCTTTTTGAGTTTCATGTGCAGTGAACAAGCTGTAGAGAGGATATATAGACTTGAAGATTCAGAAGTCTCCCAGTTTGGCAGAGCAGGCACATTGAACGCCCTGCGAGATGAGATCTAGTCAGAGAAGCAAAATTTAACTTAATACATTAATTTGTTGCTGCTGTTCTTACTGGGCCTGGTTTAATCTGAAACATGGGTTTAATGAACTTGGGTGTAATGTGACTGTGCCTGAAAGCCTTACAAGTTTCTCTAAAGTCATGGACTTTGTACTGTTACAGTCCTTTCTCTGGAGCAGCCAACTAATGGGAGGTCTTCCCATTCACAGAATGGTTGAAGTTGGAAGGGACCTCTAGAGATCACGTAGCCCAACCACTCAGCTCAAGCAGGGACACCCAAAGCACGTGGCATCCAGTCGAGTTTTGAAGATCTCCAGAGAAGGAGACTCCACAACCTCTCTGGGCAGCCTGTTCCAGGGCTCTGGCGCCCTCACAGTAAAGAAGTTTTTCATCACATGGAGATGGAACTTCTTGTGTTTCAACTTGTACCCATTACCTCTTGTCCTGTCACTGGCCACCACCGAGAAGACTTTGGCCCCATCCTCGCTACATTCTCCCCTCAGGTACTTGTACATGTTGATCAGATCTCCTCTCAGTCTTCTCTAGGCTAAACAGGCCCTGCTCGCTTAGTCTTTTCTTATAGGATAGATGCTCCAGTCCCTTAATCACCTTTGTTGCTCTACGCTGGACCCTCTCTACAAGTTCCATGTCTCTCTCATACTGGGGAGGCCAGAACTGCACCCAATACTCCAGGTGCAGTCTCAACCAGGGCTGAGGAGAAGGACAGGATCCCTCCCTCAACCTGCTGGCAACAGTCCTCCTCATGCAGGCCAGGATCTTATTGGCCTTCTTGGCCACAAGGACACGCTGATGACCCATGGTTAACTTGTTGTCAACCAGGACTCAGATCCTTCTTCATGGAGCTGCTTTCCAGCAGGTCAACCCCTAATCAGTACTACTGCCTGGGGTTATTCCTCCCCAGGTGCAGGACCCTGCATTTGTCCTTGCTGAACCTCACGAGGTTCGTCTCTGCCCAACTCTCCATCCTGTCTATATCCCTCTGAATGGCAGCCCAGCCCTCTGGAGCTTCGGCCATTCCACTCAGTTTGGTGTCATCTGCAAACTTGCTCAGGGTGCACTCTGCGCTCTTGCAAGTCATTGATGAACACGTTGAACAGCACCAGGCTCAGTACTGATCCCTGGGGGGACACCACTGGCCACAGGCCTCCAGCTAGACTCAGCTCCATTTATCACAACCAACCCTCTGATCTCCGCCATCCAGCCAGTTCTCAATCCATCTCATTCCCTTTCCTGCTTGTTACTGCACTGTTCTACATGCCACTTTCCTCCAAGGCAATCCACTTTATTGAAAGTCTTTTTGTTCACTTCTCTTCAGACCATTTTTTTTTGTAACTTCACTTTACTCTCCTTTATTCCATGCCTCTTTTATGCCACTTTACTCCATTGTCTTTATGCCACATTTTTTTTAACAATTTATTCCACACTTATACATGTTATTCCATTGTACTGCAATGCCTCTTTACTCCAAGGTACTCCACTTTCTGCTATGTCATTTTGTTCCAATTTACTCCATGCTGCTTTATGTCACTTGACACTCCTTTCCACTTAATGCCACTTTTGCTACACTTCTTTTGCCACATTCCTACATACTCCATGCCTCTATCACCAAGGAACTCATTTTTGCCACTCCACTCTGTCCCACTTACTGCCATGCTACTTTATGTCAGTTTACTTCCCTCCAAACCACATTATGCCATTTTACTTCATTCCACTTTAAAGCACTTTAATACACATGATGCCCCTTTCCCGTTTGTTATTGCACAGTTCTGCATGCCACTTTCCTCCAAGGCAATCGTCTCTATGGAAAGGCTCTTAGTTCCACACACACCATTTTTGCTGCTTTACTCTTCTCCACTTTACTCCACTCATCTTTTCTCCACTTTACTCCACTTTTCTTCATGCTGCTGTTTTTTTTTCCCCTCATTATGCCACATTTGTACATGCTATTCCACTGTACTACCATGCCTCTTTAAGGTACTCCAATTTCTGCTATGTCATTTTGTTCCAATTTATTCCTTGCCACTTTATGCCACTTCACTTTATTACCACTTTGCTACACTTTCTGCCATGTTCCTGCATGTTACTCCAGTGTACTTCAGGCCTCTCTACTCCAAGATACATCACTTTCTGATATACTATTTTATTCCATCTTATTCCATGCCACTTTACTCCATGCTGCTTTGGCCACTTTAGAATCATAGAATCATAGCATCATAGAATGCTTAGGGTTGGTAGGGACCTCTAGAGATCATCTAGTCCAACCCCCTGCACACACAGGGTCACCTAGAGCACGTGGCACAGGACTGCATCCAAGCGGGTTTTGAGAGAAGGAAACTCCACAACCTCTGTGGGCAGTCTGTTCCAGTGCTCTGTCACCCTCACTGTTAAAAAATCTTTCCTTAAGTTCCTGTGGAACTTTTGGTGCTTCAGTTTGTGGCCATTACCTCTAGTTCTGTCAGTGGCCACCACTGAAAAGAGGCCAGCACCATCCTCCTCACTCCCTCCCTTGAGGTACTTATATACACTGATGAGATCCCCTCTCAGCCTTCTCTTCTCCAGGCTGAACAGGCCCAGCTCCCTCAGCCTCTCCTCATAGGGCAGATGTTCCAGGCTCCTGATCATCCTTGTGGCCCTGCGCTGGACTCTCTCCAGCAGCTCCACATCCCTCTTGTACTGTGGAGCCCAGAACTGGACACAATACTCCAGATGCGGCCTCACCAGGGCT
>NW_010580896.1:48064-61748 GCF_000705375.1 Tinamus guttatus | reverse complement strand
CTCCTCCCCGTTTCGTGTCATCAGCAAACTTGCTGAGGGAGCACTCTGTGCCTTCATCCAGGTCATTGATGAATAAATTGAACAGGACTGGACCAAGGACTGACCCCTGGGGGACCCCGCTAGCCACAGGCCTCCAACTAGACTCTGCACCGCTGATCACCACTCTCTGGGCCCTGCCATCCAGCCAGTTCCTAATCCACCTCACTGTCCACTCATCTATCCCACACTTCCGGAGCTTGCCCAGGAGGATGTTGTGAGGGACGGTGTCAAAAGCCTTGGTGAAGTCGAGATAGACGACATCCACCGCTCTCCCCTCGTCTATCCAGCCGGTCATTTCATCATAGAAGGCTATCAGGTTAGTCAAGCAAGATTTCCCCTTGGTGAATCCATGCTGACTACTCTTGAGCACCTTCTTGTCCTCCATGTGCCTGGAGACAACGGCCAGCATGAGCCGTTCCATCACTTTTCTGGGGACGGAGGTGAGGCTGACTGGCCTGTAGTTGCCTGGGTCCTCCTTCTTGCCTTTTTTGAAGACTAGCGTCTTTACACCACTTTATGCACTTTTTGCCACGTTCCAACATGGTACTCCACTACACTTTAGGCCTCTTTATTCCAAGGTACTCCATTTTCTAACATGCCACTTTATGCCACTATATTCCATGTCTCTTTATGCCACTTTACTACTCTTTTCACCTTGCTGCTTCACAACACTGTACTCTACCCCATTGCCCAGCTCCACTTTGCTACATTTTATGCCACATATATGCATGTAAAGCGTCTTCACTCAAGGAACTCTGCTTTCTGGTATGCCACTTTGTTCCAATCTCTTCTATGCCACTTTATCCACTTTACTTTACTCCATGCTTTCTAAGGCACTTATGCCACATTTCTCCACTCTGCTTCATACCACTTTGCTACACTTTTTGCCACATTCCTACGTTACTGCACTGGACTCCGGGTCTCTACTCCATAGTACTTTTGCCACTCCATTCTGTCCCTCTTACCTTCACCCCACTTTATGCCGCTTTACTCCAAGCCACTTGGACCACTATATTCCACTTCACTTCTTGCCCGTGTCCTGCCTGTTGCACTGTTCTACATGCTACATTACTCCAAGGCAATGTGCTTTATGGAAAGGTGCTTTGTTGCACTTTACTTGAGACCATTTTTTTTTTCGCTACGTTACTCTGCTTTACTCCCATGCCTCTTTATGCCACTGTCTGCCACTTTAATCCGTGCCGCTTTATGCCAATTTGCTACCCTGTCCTACATGCTTCTCCGTGTACTACATACAGGTTTGCACTGAGGTGCTCCAGTGCTTTTTTCCATAGTACTTCATGCTGGTTTAGGCCACATTGCTCTACTACTTCTCCTTATTCCATTTTACCACGTGTCACTTTTCTCCATGTCACTTCATTTTTCTCCATGACACTTTACTCCACTATGTGCCACTTTATGCCATGTTACCCCGCTCTGTTCCACTGCTCTCCTCTTACTCCACTCCATTCTATTCAACTTTATTCTTTGCTTTTATATTTTGCTACCATTTTGACATGTGCCTACATGGTATCGCACTGTATACCTGGCCTCTTTAGTCCAACAGGCTCCACTTTCTGATATGCCAATCCATTGCGTATTATTCCATGCCTCTTTATGTCCTCTTACTGCAATTTTCTCTGTGATGTTTTACACAACTTTGTTTAACTTTCCTCCATTGCTTGTATGTGACTTTCTTACATCTTATGCCACATTTATACATACCATTCCACTCTAGGCCTCTTTACTTGTACTTGAGGAAACTACATTTTCTAATATATGACATGGTTACAATTTACTCCATGCCACTTGATGTCACTTCACTTTACTACAACTTGCTTTACTCCACTTTATTCCAATCACAATTCCACTTTATAGCACTTCGATACACTTCATGCCCGTTTCCTGCTTAATATTGCACTCTTCTACCTGTCACTTTTCCCCACTGACACATTGCTGCTCTTTTGGCCGTTTTTTCACATGTTATTCCACTGTATTCCAGGCATCTAAATTCCAAAATAATCGACTTTGTGCGATGACATTTTCTTTCATGTAATTCCAAGACAAGGTATGTCACATTCCTGAATTTTCACCAAGGCGCTTGCTGCTACTTTACTGCTATTCACTCCATTGCCTTTATGACACTTTCCTACATTTTATGCCACAGTGCAGTAAATGTTACTGCACTATATTACAATTCCTTTTTTCACTAAAAAAACCCCACTTTATCCCATGCCAATGGTGCCTCTGAACTCTCTTGTTCTCTGAACCCTAACCCCAACCATAATTTGGAACAGTATTTCAGGCCTGTGTGGCCACCATGACCTCACTTTCTGGATGACAACATTAACTTCTTTCAGAATTGCTCTCTGGGCACCGCTTTCCTTTTAGAGCAGGCCCTAACAAAACCCACAGGAACAGGGGGAGAACAGGAAGTCTGTGCTCTCTTGTTCTCTCAACCCCAAAATTAACCTTTATTTAGAACATCACTTATTTGGCACTGCTTTCCTTAGTAGCCCCCTTCCAAGCACAAGCCAACGGTGCCTCTGCACACGTGTTCTCTCAACCCTAAACCTAATTTGGGACAACTTTTCAGGCCTGTGCTGCCACAACCACCCGACTTTATGGACCACAACAAACTTCTCCCAGCAGAGCACTCTTAAGTCCTCTTTCCTTCCTCCAGCAACCCCTTTCAAATCCCAAGAAAATAGTGCCTCTGTGCTCTCCCACTCTCTCAACCCAAACCCCAACCCTAATTTGGGACCATTTATCAGGCCTGTGCTGCCACCATGACCCACCTTGGTGGACCACAAGAGAAATTTTTCCAGAAGAGCTCTCTTGGCACTGCTTGCCAAGTCAACAGCGCCTCTACGCTCTCTAGTTCTCTCAACCCTAAAGCTACCCCTAATTTGGACCAATTTTTCAGGCCTGTGCTGCTACCTTGCCCCGCATACATGGATCACAATACAGACTTGTCCCAAAAGAGCTCTCTTGGCACCTCTTTCCTTCCTTTAGCAGCAGCCCCTTTCAAATCCCAAGAAAATGGTGCCTCTGCACACTCTCATTCTCTCAACCCTAACCCTAATTTGGGATAATTTTTCAAGTCCATGCAGGCACATGACCCGACTTTGTAGACCACAGCCCAAACTTCTCCCAAAAGAGCTCTCTTGGCACTGCTTTCTTTCCTTTAACAGCCCCTTTCCAAATTCCAGTCAACGGGGCCTCAGCTCTCATTCTCTCAACCGTAAACCTAATTTGGGACAATTACTCAGGCCCGTGCTGCCACCATGACCTGACTTCATCGATCACGACACAAACTTGTTTCCGAAGAGCTCTCTTGCCAACACTTTCCTTCCTTTAGCAGCCCCTTTCCAAACACATACTAACGGTGACTCTACAGTCTCTCATTCTCTCAGTCCTAACCATAACCCTAATTTGGAACAACTTTTCAGGCCCGTGCTGCCATCTTGACCTGCATGCATGGACAACACCACATACTTCTTCCAGAAGAGCTCTCTTGGCACCGCTTTTCTTCCTTTAGCAGCCCATTTCAAATCCCAAGACCATGTCACTTCTGCACTCTCTCATTCTCTCAACCCTAATCCTAACAGTAATTTGGGACAATATTTCAGGCCTGTGCTACCATCTTGACTCACATACGTGGATCACAACACAAACTTCTTCCAAAAGAGATCTGTTGGCACCCCTTTCCTTCCTTTAGCAGCTCCTTCCAAAACACAAACTAACGGTGGCTCTGTGCTCTCTTGTTCTCTACACTCTAACCCTAATTTGGGACAATTTTTCAGGCCTGCGCTGCCACCACAACCCAACTTTGTCTACCACAACACAAACTTCTCTCCCAGGACAGCTCTCTTGGCTCTGCTGTCCTCCTTTTAGCAGGCCATTTCTGAAAGCATGCTAATGGTTCCTCTGCACTCTCTGTTTTTCTGAACCCTAATCCTAATTTGCGACACTTTTATCAGGCCTCTGCTGCCACCTTGACCCACATAGGTGGACCACAACACAAACTTCTCCCAGAAGAGTTCTCTTGGCATCACTTTCCTTCCTTTAGCAGCCCGTTTGCAGATGTAAAATAACAGTGCCTCTGCACTCTCTCATTCTCTCATCCTTAACCCTAACGCTAATCTGGGACAATATTTCAGGCCCGTGCTGCCACCACAACTCGCATGTGCAGACCGCAACACAGTGCTTCCAGAAGAGCTCTCTGGGCACCTCTTTCCTTCCTTTACTAGCCCCTTTCCAAATCCAAGCCAACAGGGTCTCTGTGTTCTCTTGTTCTCTCAACCCTAACCCTAATTTGGGACAATTTTTCAGGCTCATACTGCCTCCATGACCCGCATGTGTCGACCAAAACAGAAACATCTTCCAGAAAGAGCTCTCTCGGCACTGCTTTTCCACCTTTAGCAACTCCTTTGCAAATGAATGCCAACAGGACCTCTGCGCTCTCTTGTTCTCTCCACCCTAACCCTAAGTTGGGACTATTTTTCAGGCCCGTGCTACCATCACAACCCCTCTTTGTGGACTACAACACAAACTTGTTCCAAAAGTGCTCTCTTGGCACCCCATTCCTTCCTTTAGTAGCCCCTTTACAAATCCAACCTGGCTGCCTCCGCGTTCTCTTGTTCTCTTAACCCCAACCCTAAACTGGGGCAATTTTTCAGGCCCATGAAGCCACCATGACCCCCATGCTTGGACCACAACACAGACTTCTTCCAGAAGAGAGCTCTCTCTGCACCGCTTTCCTTCTTTTAGCAGCCCCTTTCCAAACCCAGCACTGCAGGGCCTCTGTGTTCTCTTGTTCTCTTACCCCTAACCCTAATTTGGAACAATTTTTCAGGCCCAAGCTCCCACCATGACCCCACTTTGTGGATTTCACTATAGTTTTCTTCTTCCTTCAGAAGAGCTGTCTTTTCACCACTTTCCTTACTTTCTGCCTCTATTCATATGGTCTGATTTGTATATTTCGAACTCACTCGATAGCCCCCACATTATCTCTTTTTCTGCAGGCATGTATGCCTTTTGCTTGGTGGGCCTTGCAGTTCTATTCAAGTGCCACATGAATAGCAACATGTATTGTTTTTCATATTGATAGTCCATGTGGATTTTTTTTTCCTGATTTATCTAGATATTATCCCCTCAGACAAGACACAGTCTTTGCATTAGCTTGTAGTAGACCATCAAAGGCGTATTTTAACTAATGCTACGGAAAAATAAGGATGGATTTTTCTGAACTCGGTCGCGATAACAGGATATCACATGAGACAGAGTAATGCGATATAGCATGGAGATGAGTGCACCTGAAACACACCCAGCAATCAGTTAAACAGCCACAGACGGGGAGTGATTTGGATCAGTTGTGATACTTGTCACCACAACAGTGTCTCGTGAAGTACTTGTGCGTAGTGCTGCTTGGAGATGTTAAGGATTTAGATGACATCAGGGATTTACAACTGCAGCACTTGATCTTTTGGAATGATTTTGACCATCCATTTGAGATGTTGCTACATTAAGTAAATACTATTGGAGTCTTTCTGCTCTCTAGATAGCAGTAATTATGGGGAGGATATATCCAAATCTACTAGGGATAAGGGATTGTGAAACATTTTGTGGACTTGATTTGATGGCTGGGCAAAGGCAGTGCCCACCTCATGGACTGATCCTGGTTCCTCATTACTACTCGCCAGAGGAGGAAAAAGCAGCTGTGCAGATTGCACTGGTTAAGGGCAAGATACAAAGAAAAAAGAGGGTCTGATCAGTAAGCATACCAGAGAGGAAGCAGATCTGCAGTACTGCTTGAGAACCACGGCGTCAGAAAGGATGGTCCCTGCCCCGAGATTTGTTTCCTAATTAGTAACAAGCTGATTAACACATTGTAGTTGGAGAGTATTTAAATATTTTCCCTTATTATTATCCATTAGTTGCAACTTTGATAGTGAATATGACAAATTCAATGGATTATATAAATGCACCTACCCCTGCTCCCTGCAAAACAAAAGGGAAGTGTGTGAGTATGTTGAGTTATGATCAGAAGGGCGGGGAGTGGGGAAGACAGCTTGTTTTAAGTGTGGCTTTCCAAGGCAGTACCTCTTTGCTATGCTAGTCTTCTAACCATAAACACAAGCACATACACCTTCAATTATAACTATTTTGCTTAAGTAAGGTCACTTAATTAAGCAAATTACAGTAAACACTTCTTTGAGGAAGAAATTCCACAAAATTACCTTTTGGGATGTTCTGAAGTGCTTAAGGTATACACAGCTTTCTACCACAACATTTTACTCAAGAAGCTTATTTTATCTGCTGCGTAAGTGTGAAAATGTCACGATCAAAGTGATTCAGAATGTTCTCAATGAACCTTGTCCTACCTCCATCAGGGCAAGGCATAAAGAAACACAACTTATGCAGGTAACAGCAAGACGCTCAAAAGACGCTCTTTGACATTAGAGCAGAAGATTGCTTCCTACAATTATCATCTATCCAAGCTTCAAGACCCCAAGTTATTTACCTGCAATCACAGCAACACATGAAGGAATTCACTTTTGATCTTCACAACAATTTTAAGTATCCTTCACACCAGCGACTTCATGACATCTGAACCTCTGCTGTACATAATTGCTCACCTCTTTAATCGGTCTTCCTGCTAGGCAAACATTTACCACAATCTGTTGCAGGACATAAAAAGCATAATTAGTGAGGGCCAGCTTGAGCACATCTACCATCTTTGATTCAATTCCACCAAATTCTCAGTCACCATCCCATCGATTTTGGGCTGCTAATCCTATAGTTAGAAACTAAAGTCTTCAGATGTACATGCTGCTTGGTGATCTTTTCCTCTCATTGGCTCAGCTGAACGAAAGAATGATGGTCTTAAATACTGTATCACTATGGTAGTGATCATTTTATTATAATGTACACATCCACAGATTTTTATCTTTACCCAAAAGATGAATGTTTTCTTTTACTTCCAGGATGCTGCTTCTCTCATAAAACATGGAAACAATGCTTAAGAGGAACAAATTCACTTTGAAGACATCAGATTTGTTATACAAATGCCACATGATCTCAGCACTAGAGGGAGCTCCTACTACATCACTCAAATCTCAAATTCCCCAATCCCAAATCAGATCCAAATCATAAGATTTCTTCATAAAATTGGGAAGTTGTTTGTTTTTTACACTTCTGTTTACATTTGTGTAGCATCTTTTTTTTCTTTGGTGTTACAGAGTCCACAAATTTACCAATATCCTTCCCATTCCCACCAACAGTTCCATGTTATTGCACGGTTCTAGGAATTGGGACTTATCCAATAACAGAAGATTTATGAAAAAAAAAAAAAGAGATAGAAAGTCTATGAGTATCTTTGAGGTTCATTCCTCCTTTGAATCATTAATTCCACATTTAAGTAGCTGGAAAAAATAATGATTATTTGGCCTTTGAATAAATAGCAAGCCTGTGGCAACAGTGTTTTCAGAGAAGCTTTGGAAGAAAAATAAATAAAAAGATTGTTGCCTTTGATTTATATTGTATTCTCTTTGCTAGCAATTGCTATGACTAAAGCAACACTGGCAAAAGCAGCTTTTTATTTTTGGAAACAATTAAAGATATTCACAGTGATTATTTATAGAATCTGTCTAGTAAAGACAAGGGCTGTTTTCTCTATATGCTTAAGAATGAAAAAATAGAATTATGTTAATTTATGTCTCAAAGTGATGGTTTTACTCTTAATACACAACTAGTTAACCTACAGATTTTTAAAATACACTTTCTACAAGACAGCAGACAGAAAGGTTACAAGAAATTCTCTGTGAGGAAATATTGGAGAAGAACAAAAAAAAATCAAAAATTTTAATCTGTAGGAAAGGAAAGCAGAAAACAAAGGAAATCAAACACAGCAAAGCAGGGATATTGCTCTTCAATCTTATTTAAAGGCTAGGATCTATTCTTTGCAACTTTTACATTAGTTTGTTTCAAGAGGCAGAAAGTTAGTAATTTCTAAAAAGAACCCTAGGTTTATGTGGAAGCACTGTGGCCAGCAAATATAACCCCAAAGTACACATCACTTGGATAGGTTCATCTATCAAAGTCCCAACAATTACATCATTATTTTAACGGATTTCTTTCAGAAAACCGCTCACGACTCCTAGACATGGAATAGGTCCACTATCGTTGCAGATACCAAGATAACAGAAATGCAGCACAATTTCTCCTGCAGCTAACAGCTAAAGAATAAAGAACCCTAGTTATATATACACTAAGTACACTTGTATATATTTACTGTATAGTTCTTTAAATCTCGTGAAAGGTGTATTTTGTTCTGTTACAAAAATTCTAGGCTTTTACATTTACATTTCATAGGAAAATTTACATCTCATAGGAAAAATATTGCTAAGTACAGTTCTGTGAGACAGAAAACTTGAACAGTTGTAGACCAATGTGTTTCTCCAGTACTACAAAAAAAGAACTTTAGCAAGAAATCAGAAAATATTCTTTCATTTCTCACTGACCCCAAAAGATCTCTCCAAAACATACATTATAAGGAAAACCTAATGTTTTTCTCTTTCCCAACACCACCATAGACACTTACATAGTCTTTTGCCTTCTTCAACAGACAAAAGAAATACCCATATTCAAGGCTGATTTCACACCATACCTTAAAAAACAACTTACCTTGGCTTCTTTTGTTTTCCCTTGTTCAGAATAATTTTACAGGAGTTCTCAAAGCACTTCTCAGATTTCCATTTTCTGTTGTACCAGCTACCTCTTGATGTAGCATGTATGGTCCTGTATTCCATGGCTCGTCGGTGTGCTGATATGGCTTCTTCTCAGTGAAGAGAAATCTCTAAAAACCTTGTGTTCCTCACCATTATCTTTCCCTTTAAAAAGTTCCCTCCATAGGATCACTTTCAAAGCGTCTGTACTTCACTTTTGTTCAATAATTTCCTATCTCCTCCTGCCTAATTCCTAAATCTTCTTCTCAATCATTTTACTCCTAAAAAAAAAAAAAAAAAAAAAAAAACTACCCACCCTCTTTTCCTCCCGATCACATTTTAATTCCCTGTCTGAATGACTACACTTTTATCAACAGTTAAGTTCTATGGGACTCCCATTTATCTTCCTTCCCAAATCTCTCATCTCCTCAAATATTCTTTACTCCTCTATTTCTTTGGACTTCACCTCTTCCCCAAGTCCTTTCAGAGTCCCTGCATCATGACAACTACCAAGGATCCTCAAGAATCTGGATATGAAGTATCCCACACTGGTGCTCTCCTCCTTCTGAACTGGAATTCTTCTCATCATTCTCTACTTCCTTGTGGAGCCTCTTAGCAGCTACCACCTTTAAGCAAGGAAAACAGCAGTCACTGGGCACAAGTGCCCTTTTCCTTGGCCTGTTTTATACCCTCTCTCTCCATTGCCATCCAAAAATATATGGAGAAAAGATACAGCCTTAGTTAATTTACATTGTATTCTCTCTATTTTAAATCCAAGGGAAATTAAGGTATATCCAATATCCCTGCAAAGAATGAATACTCATGGATCTGTTGCTGAGGCAGAACTCTCTCACCAGCACTATAAACCCAAACAGGGGGAGTGCAAAGCAGCACTATAAGACTGATGGAGAGAGAGATTTGCATACATGTGTGTGGGTTATTTCTATGGAACTGCAAGGACCAAGCTGCATGGTGCGTCATTCACCAGTGAATCCCAGTGCTCACAACAGAAACACTCTAGGTTGTCACTTGACAAACATTATAAGGAAAAACGCAGTGCTGTAATGGGGACACACTTAAAAGGTGATAAGCTAATGGTTGCACAAAGAAAACACAAAAGTAGTTAAAACAACCAAATCTTTTAATTAGAAAGCAACAAACATGCAACAGCAGGTATAGAAATTTATTTGAACCAACGTTTTTACTATAATGAAAGTTACTTTTAAACATTGATCCAAGCTCCCACATCTGCAGGTTAAGGAAAATATTGCACTTTGCATCTTCTAGCACCCCTCACACATGGCAAAACGTTTTAAAAACATTTTTGCTTATTTTACTTGCACACTCTCCCAAAGTCATGCGCACAGTCATTCAAAACCAAAAAAAAATGTTAGGTTATCCAAAAGCAATACCTTAGAATTGCACTAAAGCTCTGTAAGGAAAAATATAATTAATGTCTTATACAAATTTCATAACGTCTAGGTGCTTGCACAAACTGCCAGTTACTCTTCATCCTCGTTTTCATTCTCTTGACCAGATCCTTCTGATCTGTCACCTTCCAGTCGGTCTGTAATACACAGACAGGATTTAGTACAGACAATGTTTTGGGTAAATATTTATAAAGCAGTAACTCCCTGGGCCACTATTATACAATGGATAGTGCCTGTGGTAATATAGCAACAGACCCATAGGAAAAGCTGAAAATGGAACAACAGCAGAGATTGAGTAGGAATGTTACAACTACAAAGAAGGACAGTGACTAGAAAAGCCCTAAAGGACTTCCAGGCATAGAAATGAGCTTTATACACAAAAGGAGAAAACATTTTCTCCTTGTAGCTGCTGACTGGCTGACAACACAGGAATAAAAAAGCAAGCATAAAATTGAAAAGAGATGGTGAATACAAGGGATTGAAAAGACTGTTTTGCAGAGCTGAAACTAGAACAGTGGCAATTAGGAATTTGTAAGCTCCATAAAATTGTGGAATTGATATCTGTCACCGTATACATCAATAAAGTTGCCTTTTCATGTAAATGTTTAGAAAAGGGTGGCTACAGAGATATATGAGGGAGCACAACTGGTTCAAGATACATTGCTCAGACAACGCACAGCGTCGGGTTAAGATAAACTCCACTCAGCAGCAACACAGAATTTGTGCCAAAACTTGCAACTAAACTGTTGGATACTTCTTTGTTTCTCTATTCAAAAAAAAAAAAAACCCACAAACAAAAAACAACAAAAAACCCCACACAAAAAACAAACATAAATGAAGCAAGAACTAAAATACTCATTTACAGGAGGCAGGAGGCTTCCTCCTCCTTTACAATATCCCTCCCCCTCACTGATCAGTGGAACTGAGGCTGCTGTGAGGCAACGCTACTTATGTCATTATCAACCCAAACGATACCCACTGCCCTGCTCAGCTGAACTCCAGCTCCACTCATTTTCAGCCTGTGTTACACCAGCCTCCCAAAACATTCTCACTCTGCTACTCCCAATGCAGTGTCTCCCCACAAGCTTTCATTTTCAGTATCAACCCTCTGCTCTCAACACCTTCAGCACTAAATTCCAGGAAAACTAGCTCCTGATGACTGTTCTCCATACAATCCCTTCCATCACCAATTTCTGTCCCCACCAAATAGTCCATTCACTGCAGGGTCACCCGAATACCTGCAGCCCTAGCGACAGCTGCCAGCAACCTCAATAATATATCTTGTGCAGCCCCGTATCTCCCTACCCTTCTTTTTCCCCAGACAATTCCAAGCCCACAACAACAGTCTGTTTATCTTCTGATTCATTCCAGCCAGCCCCAATAGCTTTTCCATCACACAAATATTTTCCAACATAGAGTAAGCAGTACATTACTAAAACTATATCAGAATGGGTAACATCTAAAAGTGCATTTTACTTTCCTCGCTCTTGTTCTGAGGTAGAAATAGCTGCAAAAATATTGCAAGTCTCACACTAGTGAAGTGAGTCTTAAGTTTTTTAGTCAAGAGACCACTAAAAATCCTTCAACTTTTTCACCGACTGCAGGACAGGCAAATAAACCTGAAGATTGTAATTCTGATTAGTATGGTTCTACATACTAATATTTTACAGACGAACAGGTGATCACGTTTTTCAAAAGCTTCTCACCTGCTCTGATATGATTCAATGATGCCAACATTCGTAACATAAAAGAAGCTGGAACAGTGATGGTATTTCTGGTCTCTTCCAGCATTAATTCATTACGTGTTATAACCTGGAGGCAAGAGAGGGGGGAAAAGCGTTAACAGTACAATTTTGAATTTGCTGTATCAACACTGGTTTGTAGATACAATGTTTCTAAGCAAAATGCACTGAGTCAAAAATTACAGTAAACAAGCAATATTTTAATAATTCTTAACATATATAGTTATAGTTACTATATGTAGAAAGAAGTCAGATAAATTCTGTCAAAGATAACTATTTGTCTAAGTCATCTTCCAGTAAAGTCACCATTCTTGTCATCATCATCCAAGTGCATAATAGGCATCATGATGGGCAGCTAAGAAAAAAATTTGGAAATAAGGCCTGAAAGGAAATAATGAGCCATGACAAGAGAAAGTACTATTATAGATGGCAACTGTTGCAGAGAATGAACTTTCAGCACCAGCACTGGCCAAGGGCATGAGAAGAAAAAGATGAAGTTAGCCTGAACTCCTACCTTCATGCTTCTTGAAACTTTTTGGAGAGAGTCCAAGGGATATAAGCAATTACTCTATCCTTGGTCTGGAACACTTTTCAGCTCTGTAACTCTGTCTAAACAGATCTACAACTTGGCTCTAAATTACTTTAAATAATCAGCTCCTACTGTTTTACTTTCAAAAGGGAAAAAAAAAATCAGTAACAAGTACTTTTAGCAATCTTGCCTCCTTCCTTCCTCCTACTAACTCCCTGTGTTTCTTTTTGCTTTGCTTTTCTTGCTCAGCTTTCAGACTACGTTCCCATGTTGTCACTGAGCACAAACCTTTCGTTAGGTGGAGCCAGGTTTTGACTATTATTCAGTCCTTTCTACAAGATCAGCTTCTTTAAGGCAGGAAAATTGTGTGTGTATCTTTTTCCCTAAGCCCGTGCCTCTTTTGAACAAAATGTTAATACAAGTCCCAGCAGTGGCCTGCTCTGAGCCAAATCACAGGACTTCTGTTCTCATCACCTGTTTACCAGGTACCTTGCACAGCTGTTTGATGATACTCTGGAGAAGTAAGAGGTAAAATAGAAAAAGGGCAGATTTCTGTCTTCTTTTACATGGTTCTTTTTTTGGAAATCATTGATAAACCTTTGATATCCTCTTCAACTTTTGGGCTCCTTTTTATTAATTAAAGAATATTTAGAGTAATTTCTGTTTTGATAATATTTTAAGTGATAAAATATTAGTAAAATAACTACTTTTCGGAAACATTTATGTTTAATAATGTTTCTAAACCCAGAAGTGCTCAGACACCTCAGAAATTAAATCTGTTATACAAAACATAAAGCAGTGTTACCTCTACTAAAATAATGGAGTAGATTCAAAAATTATAATCAGATGTGATTCTGGAGAGGACTAAAGGGTGGGTGGGTTTAAATATATATTGTACTAATACAAAGGAAAGAAAACATGATACTGTTTTCTTCTGTCCAAGAGGCTGCTCTAAAAAAGTAAAGAATAAAATATAAAAACTATAAAGAATAAAAATTCTATACAGAGTTCTATAAAAAATACATAGACTTATAGAATGGTTAAGGTTGGAAGGGACCTTTAGAGGTCATCTAGTCCAATCTCCCTGCTCACGCAGGGTCACTCGGAGCACATGGCACAGGGTGGCATCCAGGCAGGTTTTGAAGATCTCCAGAGAAGGCAATTCTACAACCTCTCCGGGCAGCCTGTTCCAGTGCTCTGTCACCCTCACTTTTAAGA
>NW_010580896.1:13703-48025 GCF_000705375.1 Tinamus guttatus | reverse complement strand
GTTGTGTGCCCATTACCTCTAGCCCTAGCGGTGGCCACCACTGAAAAGAGGCCAGCACCATCCTCCTCACTGCCTCTCTTGAGGTATTTATATACTCTGATCAGGTCCCCTTTTAGCCTTCTCTTCTCCAGTGTGAACAGGCCCAGCTCTCTCAGCCTTTTCTCAATAGGGCAGATGTTCCAGGCCCCTGATCATCCTTGTAGTCCTGTGCTGGACTCTCTCCAGCAGCTCCGCATCCCTCTTGTACTAGGGGTCCCAGAACTGCACACAGTTCTCCAGATGTGGCCTCATCAGGGCTGAGTGGAGGGGGCTACCTCTCTCAATCTGCTGGAGATGCTGCTCTAGCTAGCTACAGGCCTCCAACTAGACCCCGCTAGCTACAGGCCTCCAACTAGACTCTGTACCACTGATCACCACCCTCTGAGCTCTGCCATCCAGCCAGCTCCTAATCCACCTCACTGTCCACTCATCTAACCCACACTGACGGAGCTTGCCCAGGAGGATGTTGTGAGGGACGGTGTCAAAAGCCTCCCAGTATATACTTTAGTTATTCAAGGATGACCTCTTTTCTAATGACTGCCAATTTTCCTTCTACATCAGACTGTTCGTTGTTTCTCCAACTTCTTGCACATTCATTATTTCACATTGCTTATTTCTAGAAAAGTCTTATAAATACAAAGGGTCTACGTGTGCCACCAATAATACAGAAGTTAGCTGAAAAGGATAAGCTTCTTATTTGTAGCTCACGTGATTAACATTAACTCACCTATTCAATATATGTAATTTTCATAAAGGGCTTTTCTAGAATTGAATAAGGCAACATTATTGTGAAAAAGGAGGAAAGGTTCTTACCTCATCTGCAAGTTTTCTGTTAAAAATCCTGGACTCTTCCAATGGCGACCAGATTTTTATATCATAATCAATACCCGAAGAGGCCAGAACTAGAATTAAGTAATAGCAATTATAAATGAAATGTCTGATTTCTTCACTGTATTTTGTGCACGTAGAGCTGAAATATTGCCCTGTACACCACAACATCCCTTCCTCTCCTCGAAACCTTTACTTTCAAATGCTGGTTCCCATTCTGAACACACAGCTATATAATTACTGACCCCCACCCAATCTGAACAACAGATTACATCAATTATATATGAAGAAAACATATGCAAGCATCAAATGTTTCTTAGAAAGAGCAAAACCCCCATGCAGAAGATGCTTAAGACAACAAGATAAAATATGATCAATCCCAGCTACTATTAACAGTTTTGCTGATGACCTGTAAAGTATAAGGAGTAATAACAAACCCTTAGGGCTGGCAGATCCAGATACAAGATAATTTCAAAATTCAATTTCATGGAAATTTCTTTGACCTTCAAATAGACAAAAGCAACGGATGTTCTTACACGCACTTCTTACAATATGTAAAACAAAATCAGAACTCCAAGACAGCCTCTAGATAATTGCACAAAAACACTGTGGGTAAAACAGTTCTGTAGGAAGATCTCTGTAGCCTGGAAACTGTACAAGATTAACTGTCCCCACAATAAGGATGACCTATTCATTACATTTTCAGCATGTGGCTGTCAGGAAGACAGCCCTGTTCCATCAAAAAATCAGTAAAGCTATGAGGAAATTTGAAAGGGATGTCCAGAAGCTACTGTTCCTTGACATATCCCAGCTAATCACACAGTCCATACATTTTGCACTATTTCAGTTTAACACTTAGAAGTTCAAGGCTTAACCAATGTAAGTCAGTATTCTACGTTTCTGCAAACTGTTAGAGACCCCATAAGAAAAAGTGTTTCTGACTATGCTTCTGAAATCAGTAATGTTAAAATGGAGCAAAACATCCTCAAATTTTTCTAGTATTATTGTAGTTTAATTCTGTTTTTACAGTTGACATATTCCACAGCCATATGCCTATCAAGCAAAAAGCATCACTGATGCTGTCTTTGACTGTGTCAGAAACTTCAGAATGGTTCAGATTTCCATCCACGTGTCAGATGACATGCAATTCTTTCTGGACTATTATGGCTGTCTTTTCCAAGTACTTTTTTCCACTAAATACAAATTAATGGATTTTTTATTATTTTCTTTCAGTCTTCTAATCCCACAATGTTAGTGAGTCTGAGACCGTTTTATCAGTATATAAGCAGAGCATGTGGAGACCAGATTTCAATACTAACTCCAACAGTGTGGCTGGCATATCAGTAACCTCACATATACCCCAACAGCATCATGGAAAACATTTCATGAACTAGGGGAAAATGAGAGATGGGATATTCTTCTTACTACAGCCTAGCTTTCTAGGAATATTATGTCAGTAATGCTTTTATTCTAAGAAGTTATTCAGTATGTGGGTTTTTAAAGGCAAAAGGTCATTAGTAAAAGCCAAAGATAAAAGCAGCGCTATCTAATTTACAAGACAAATATGAACAATGGTTCAATGAAAATTTAAGGGTCTTGGACAAAGAAATGAAGATCAAGGTCTAAAAGAGACAGTGTGAACATACAGACTACAAAAAATGATCATCTTACTAGGGTCGAATGGATGAGGCTGAAGACAGTTCACCACATGATTATCAGCTTCTAGCAGCATGAGATGTTCAGCAGTATGTCGATCCCAAATAAAAATATGGCCACAATCTGAACCACTCATGACGAAGTTAGAGCCCCAAAAATTGGCTTCCTTTATCTATAATAAAGAATAAAGATTATTTTGTAAGATCTGAAAGAACACTTCAAACAATATATACCCATTCAATACCAGTGCCTCTACACTAACAACCCTGAAAACAAGAAAAAACAGGTATTTAAAAGCAAGCATGAAAGAAAAGGAAAATTGGAAGGTTAAAGAGCAGTTTAGTAAATTAAAGCAAGTGACAGGCTAATCACTGGTGAGGATTTTCTATTTACAGAGGAAGAAAAGATTGAAACCTATGAAAAAATGGAGAGGAGAAATCAACTGGGACTGACAGATAAATTTGGGTCATGGAATCAAATTTAGTTTTGAGGAGTTTTTTCTTTTTTAATTTTCTGCAATCAGTCAGATAATAAACAAGACTTCTCATCCATAACCAAAATTATTGTGGTAAGCCACTGAAGAAGGTAGGCCTTAGGGTGGAAGTCACCCTTCAGCTGCAGTTATTACAGCAGATCAAATTAGTTGTACCGTTCCATGCAAGCAGCACCAATATCACAACTTGTGACACAGTGAAGATGCATTGTATTCCATAGGGTTGTTCATATCATTATTTGTTACAGTATCCAAGCACACCTTTGAGAAATATTTCAAGTCACAAGACTTAACATTTTCCCCTATTTGTAGTTTTCCCATGTTACAAGTAAAGGAAAGAGTAGTGTGATAAATTACCCAAATGGATTTTTCTTTTAATACACATGTGGCTTCATATAAATGTTAGAGGGCAAGGCAAAACTCATCATGCAAAAGGTGGCAAGTTCTGTGAGAGCCCACAGTTCACACTGAAAGTCATTCCAGCATGTTGAACTCATTATGCAATTTTACTTTGCCCTGACAGGACTAATGCCACAAAAAAAAGTATTCATTTTAAACCACTTCATTAACAACTGGAATGGGAGGATCTCTGAATTGGGCCTACAACATTTCTCTGCAAGCCTATAACAACAAGGTAGTTGAGCTTATAACTGTCTGCAATTAAAACATTCAAGAAAGATTTCCTTGTTGTTTGTTGGAGACACATTTAAAGGCAGAAGTTTTTAAGATACCTTTTCTTAAAATAGGATAATTTTTTTTACTCAAAAGCTGCACAAATTTCTCAAGAACTTTTCAGAAACAGAGAAAAATATGGAGAACAGACATAGCACTGTGACTTAAAGCCTTCACATCTGTTGGTCATTGAACTTAAGTCAGGTGGATAAGCCAGTGACTACAAGGCAGTAAGGAAAGATCCACTGAGAAGACTCCCAGAAAACTTTCCACACTTCATTAAAACTGTATAGTCTGTTGCAGCAAACTACTATGCTACCTCTAGGGCAGTTTTGCAAAGAATATCTAAGAGTGTTAGGGGAAGCCGGTGCAAGGGTTTATTGGACCAGCATATTGCCTCAGTAGGGATGGCAAGGACTCCTGTCTCATTTTGCCTTTGTTTTCCTGCCATCAACATGCAGTCTCTGCTCCTTCTCTCCATCTAATGAAGAGAACATCCTCTGCATAAAAGGAAAGCAGAGCTTTTTGGAAACACGCTTTATATATATATACTGTATAATGATTTATTACATTTTCTGTTTCCCCTTCTTGTGCAATTAAGTAAGAATTAGAATGCCAAACCCCACAAATATTCATAGTCTCATCAGCATCACTGTTCTTGATACACATTTGCCAAAAAAGCTGTGGACACTATTTTTTTTTTTTAATGAAGTGACCATTTCCCCCTCAAAAATGGCTAGACTGCCTTGACCTTGATTTTGAGGATCAAAAAAATAGCAGTATCAGATAATGACAAGATATGTAACTTGCCCTGTATTAGATGTCCCTCTGTCAGACAAGGGAGAAGATGAATTTTAAATTTTTTCAACTCTTTCTCCCAGTCCCTCCACCCAGAACACAGTATTGTCAGAGGATAAGAGTAATTTAATAAATATCTTGCTGTTATTTAAAAATATTTTCTATTAAATGATATTTTATAATGTTGCATATTCTATTTTTATCATTATTATTGCAATGTTATTTACATCTTATATTGATTTGTTTAAATAATTACTTGGGTAGTAAATAATATATTTATTAATTCAGTGGGAAAAAAAACGGACTTTGAGTACTTCACAGTACTGTGTTGTCCTGAGTAATGGGACTGAAGGGAACTGAAGTGGTCTGACCTAGGAAACAGAATAGTATGACATTGAAAATGATCAAGTAAACAACTAAAACAGTAGCCCAGGAAAAACAGGAAAAAATGATATCTAATTCTTTAAAAAATGTTTGTATTATTATACATCAGTTACATTCACATTGCCATTATGACTACAGTCTAAAAGAATGTGTCTTATTTAATCTCTAAAACAATCCCCAAAAAACAATCCAGAACATTTTTTACAAAATGTTAAATGTAGAATAATCTTTCCATGACAAGACATGTGTTGCCTTCCCTTCCTGAACAGAGGTAGGTGATATGATGCCAAGCAATTGAACAAAGATTACTTCCTTCACTGATAATTAACAAAACATTCACAACCTTAATTATCATCAGCTTTCCAAAGTTCTTTTTCTCCCTCAGAAATTACTTCTGATTTTATTGAAACAGGACATAAAAATAATCATTGTTAAACTATCTGAAATAACAACAGGCTGGCAGCCTGAATCTCTGTTCTACACCACTCACAGGGTTAAATGGCAAAGAGAGGAGGGACATTGCTTCAAAAATAATCACACACAGTCGCAAGATGTGAGCCGAAAGCTCCACTATATTCTGATGCTTGGGCTGGAGAAAAGAGTCTGGAAGTTAAAAATGTAATCCTATACACAAGATTACCCTTTTAACAATTATTAGTACCTCTTACTAACAAAAGGGCTTTTGATCTTTTTAAAATGACACGCTAGTGAAAAAGAGATGCCTATTCAAACATAAGTTTCCTATTCCAAAACCCTCTTCAGATGCAGTAGCTTTTAGGGTGATGCAGATGATGTCTGATGCATTAGCATGAAAATCACTTCTTTTATATTTAAAAATGCTTTGGGCATTAGGGACAGAAATTTGAATCCAAGAGAGGGCAAAAGACCATTTACATAGAATTCTATGATGGAACAATTTTTCATGCAGCAGCTCACAAAAGAGCTTCCTGAAGAAGGGGATGCCAGTGCCTCATATCTTTTCTTTTTTCTTCCCCCCTCCATATTTTTTTCAGAAAACACATTGAACATAGTCTGGTTCTGTGCCTTTTGCCAGCTATTTTGATTTTAAAACTGCCATGATAAACTGCCATGAATAACTACAGCCATTAACTATATATCGTCTACTTCCCAGCTTTAAATTTCAGGCTTGGAATCAGCCTTCAGATGTGTACTGTGTCTGGGAAATGGTATTTTGGATTCTTCAGTGCAAAGCATATCTCCAATATTTTCAGCTTTTTGCAGCTTTTGTCTTGAAGCTCCATTTAACATTTTTTGTTATTTTTCTATGAGAAGTACATTCAAATTATCTCCAATATTAAATAACTTTACACTTCATTTCTCAGTTATGACGTCTTCTTTCTTTACATTTTCTTTAGGATGCTGTTTATTTTAAATTTCTAATGCTCATAAACCTCAATTTTAGCAGCACCTAAGTCAAAACAACTAAAGTTCATCTTTAAAATATTTTATCTTTTGGAGCACACATATACTCACTTTTACTGTATATATCGCATACACAATTTACCCATTTATTAGTCAGAAATAGATGCTCTGTTGAAGGAAAGAGACCTCCTAGCATCAACATTTTAAAAGAGCAACTTTGGTTTCAGAGCATGAATGAAAGGAACAAGGAGATACATGAAAGGAGAGCATGACAAAAGGGAAAAAAAAGAACAAAGACAAGGAAAATTTCTTAACAGTGTGGGTGACAGAGCACTGGAACAGGCTGCCCAGAGAGGTTGTAGAATTGTCTTCCCTGGAGATCTTCAAAACCTGCCTGGATGCCACCCTGTGCCACGTGCTCTAGGTGACCCTGCGTGTGCAGGCGGGTTGGACTAGATGACTTCTAGAGGTCCCTTCCAATCTTAACCATTCTATGATTCTATGACTCTACAAAGACAGAGGCAAAGAAGAGCTACTGGCTCATGGCAAAAGGCAAACTCTGAGGAGAAAGAAGGGAGTTTGGGATCATTAGAACATCATTTCCTTCAAGAACTAGAAAGAAACACCAAATACCAAATCACACCATTCCACTGCTGTCCCAAGTGCTTTTGTATTTGAGGTCTGGTCCACAGGAAAAGAATTTCCTTATTACAGTAATGACATTGGACTGTTCTAATGGTTACATGGAAGAGATCTGTGTGTTGAACGCAAAGATTTCCATTCCTACCAATGGCACGAGCAATCACTAATATAACGCATCTTAACTTTTACTTTCTGGCAAACACAAGGGATCACATTCAAAATATCCTTATTTAAAAACGAAATTAGTAGATTGTCAAATCTGAAAAGTATTGAAGTTCTGAAAAGTAAGGAAGCTCAGAATAATTAAACTTGCCTACATAATCTTAATCCACTTTCCTTACATATATGCATTAAAATAGCTCCATACTCAGGTCATTGAAAGCTTTATGTCTGAGTTGCTCAGGTATGTAGGAAACAAGACTGCTCTTTAATCTCTCTCCTTCACAAATTTAAAATAAAGATACTATTACCCCTCTGCTTACAGGAAGAAGTGTGCCCATCAAAATAAATTTAATTTAAATGAAGTTTGACAGTATAGCACAAGTCACCATGGAAAACAACACAGGAATTTATATAGTCTTCCATTGTGTGCATTCCTTGCCATATTTGCACAAGGGAAGAGAAAAAAAAAAACGCACACACACACACACACAATACCAAACCACACTTCAAAAATACAAACAACAAAATCCACAAAAAGTCTGTAATATATATGCAGATTGAGACTGAATTCAGGTCACTTAAGCAAGCTTAACTTTGACCACCACTAACTACAAAGTGCTTAATGCTATGACCTTTAAACTCACTGGGATTTTTGAGTAATTAATTTTTGAAATGCAGTGCAGAAATCTTGTCATTAATAAAATTTCATCCAAGGCACCAGGGCTTATGTAGAGTGAAATATGCATTTACTGAAGCATTTTCCATCAACATTAGGATTAAATGATAATTTTAAAGAAAAACACATTTTATACCACTTAACGTGACAGACAAGATGAAAAAAAAAAAAAAAGGTTAAGAGAAATACCCAAGATTCCAAAGCTTAAGGAGAAAGAATCTTAAACTTGAGAAAACCCGAGTACCTGACATGGTGACATATTAATCGTACTCATTTTAATTTTTAAATAGAGCAACTGGTGTGTCTTCCAACTTTCAAAATGCAAATAAAAGTGTTGATAATATATTACCATAACTTTTGGCAAGCATACCAATGTAGCACAGCATCAGTATATATAACACACTCTACAGTTCCAATAACTGACAAAGATTTTGTACCATTGTCCTGGAGTTGCGATGACCTTTATAAACCATCTTTATGAAAGGACGTCTAATATTCAGAGTTTCCAGCTCTTCCATTTCTTTTCTTTCTTTCCTTCTCCTGAACAGTTCCTGAATGCGGGCAACAGCAGATCGTCTATAAATTGCACACAAAGAAAAGACTACTGAAAGACCATCTCTAAATACTGAAATATGTTTTCAAAAAGGACTACAAAATAGTAATTGGGCACTCAAATGCAATCCCCCTGAGTCTGGAACAAACATCAACATTATCCCAAGTTTAAAAAGTACAAACATAAAATTTTTCCATTCTGGCTTAGAACAAGAACAGCATGCAAGACAGTGGAATGTCAGGTGATGCAATATTTTATTTTCTCTCTGAAGTACAAGATTTGGATGTAGGCAAAACTCATGTGCTGTGTTGTCTTTAAGTGCTGGAGAAATCCCACACCCATACTGAGGTAAGCAAGTTCTAACACAGAAAACTGCTGAAAGAGCAGCTTTTAAAATTAAAAACAAAAAACAAACCAAACAAACCAAATAAACCAAATAAACCATAATAAACCAAAATGATCAAAAGATCTAGTATGCCTTCCAGTATTTTCTTTTTTCTTTTTTTAAATTTCATTAAATCTACTTTTCTCCACTACTACTGTATGACAAGACCGAAGATGAAGATACGTTGAAAATGGAGCAGGAGATGATTTGAGACCAATTATAATAGAAAATATGTTTGCAGGGAACCTACAGAAGCAGAGTTCCCAAAATAATACAGAAAGCAAATGAGCTAAGTGATATATTCTGTTTTGTAGCTGTTCAGTTCCACGAACCTACTTTTTGATGCGTGGAAAGTCTCAGGTGCCAGTTTTATCCCGTTTAGCCTTACGTTTGCAGTTTCGCGTTATTATAAACAAACTATCACACCCCAGAACCTGCACCTAACTTCTCTTCTTTTGGGATATAGCAGGGTTCTGAACAGAGTCAAAATGCCATGTCCCTCTCAGAGGGAGGAGGTACACAGATTTTTAGCAGAATACAAGAAATCTCAGTGTGCTGCTTCCAGGAGACTAGTTAACTCAAGCAGGCCAGAAATGATGGTGTTGGATGTTTTAGTCATTGTCTGTATTTCTAGAGAGACTCTTGCTCCCATAAAAACAAAGCAAAACCAAAAGATCTATCACATCACTATTTCTCTCTGTCAGCGATCTGTGTATGCTTTTTTTTATTATTATTATTTTTTAATATAAGAAAAGGTTGGAAACAAAACTTAAGCTGAAACAAGTATTATCCTACAGCCAGACAAAGACAGAAAATGAATGTAAGTAATGAGTCATTAACACAGAAAACACTATAAAACAAACTGCCCTAGTATGACACATGCAATAGGGCCAAGGTTTTTGTTTTTGTTTTTTTAAGGCAATTTTAATACCTATTTTTATAGAAATTAGGATATACTTGTAACCACCAGCCAGAAGATCCACTTAACAGTGGTCTCTTATAATACATTTCCTGGAAGTGTGTCCAAACAGTCCCAGAAGAACTTTATATAATGGAGGAAAAAAAATGAAAGTCTTTACTCTTATTTTCCTCACATTTACTTCTATATAAAGGAAAAAACAGGGCGGGATAAAATGCTTACGGAGACTTCACGAATACAATTGCTGGTACACATTTTTTTTTAAGAGTTGTTTTAGAGATGTGCTTTCTGGTGGAAAGCAAATGTAAGAATCATGTAATAACAGTCATTCTCCTAACAACCATATCAACAATTACACAGCACTGCTGTTAAACACATTAAGCTTTTTTTATTATTATTTTTATTTATTTATTTTTATTTTTTTTTATTTCAAGGGCATGCCTACTAGCCTTACAGTTATCCCTTGATAGAATTCCTATCTGTGCTTTGGAAAGGGGTTTATTTGTCCAAATTAATTATCTACCAGAAAAGCAATGAAAAATTGAAAAGTTAAACTTCATTTAGCAGTAGAATTGCCTAGCTCTTCCAGAAATGTTGCTTGCTAGATTATAGCTAGATTATAGCTAATAGAAGTATTTGGGCTCAAGGATGGTATTAAAGCAACTAAATGGTATCTCAAGGCAGTTTCTTCCATAATTTTTCATCTTAGCACCTCTATGAAGATTAATGTACTCCTCTAAATTCCCCCAAGGTTGAATGCACACAGAAAAAGATTCAAGACTATTCAGCATTTAGATTTCTTTTTTTTTTTTCTTAATTAAAAACAGAAAGGAAAGAACTTTTTTTTTTTTTTTTTTTTTTTAAATACCACTGTCTTAACTAGACTTAACTCTGAATCCTAATTTTGGGTCTTATTTTTAAAGGCACGAAGGGGCTGGTATTTAGTTATAATGCAAAGTAAATGACTATCTTCTGCAGAAAGAAGGTAACCAAGCATGGCTGTGGCTGTGATACTCTTATCAGGGCCCCCAGCAAGATACTTCAGAGAACAGGAAGCTGGCAGGTCTCTGCCAGAAAAGATAAATGTAAGCCCAATGTAATGACATTTCAGGGAAAAGAACAGAACATATATGGGAAAGGATTCTTTTAGAGAAGTATTACTTCTCCCTGAGGACAGATTTTTATATTCGTTTATAAGTCACACAGGAAAAAAAAAAAAATCTAAATCCAACTTTTTTTTTTCCACGACTTTCACTTGTGATAAGACTTGGAATAAGCAATTCCTGTCAGTGCCAACATAAGCCAACTTGGATCATAAGCTAGTCAGGTGGTACATCAGGAGATGCGGGCTGCGTAGTTCTCACTGTTCCAAATTTTGGCCTAAACTAAGCCAGGCTGGGGGCTGCTGCCATTGTCACCACCCTTCCAAGCCACTCAGCCTGCCCAAAGCAAAGCAGCAAAGTGCCAAATAAAACAAGGTTCACTCATGGCGTCAGCATTTCCCAGGCAAACCCTATCAATTGTTACAGTTATAAATGATTCAGATTCAGGTAGCAAGGAATGGAAATACTTGAGAAATGCTGTATACTAATGTTATAATATAACATTAGTATAATGGATATTAATGTTATTAATATTTTAGGATTTTATGGTAGAAAAAATGTTATGCTGCAAATAATCTAAAATGATTGTGTCTTGTAAAGCCAACAAAGCAGAACTGTTTTAGTTATACCTCCAGATTGCAGGCAGTGCTCTGACTTCAGAATAATTCATTACTACTGCCTTGTCCAAAGGCATAAAGCTAAAGCATGTTTTGTTAAATTTTGTGGTACTTTAGCATAGTATCTTACAATCCTGTTGGTGCATGCAGTCGTCATGAGATTGAACCCAAGATGATGAACAGGACTTTCATCATCCCAATAGCGCACACCTTGTGGAAAAATAAGAACCTTAAAATATTATTTCTAAAAATAGGTGTATAGACTTGGATAAGAATACCATTTTTCCCTTAGAATCAGCCAGATTTTAAGTCTTCAAAATCAATTAAGCATTAGCAATCAAAAACCAATTTAAGTAAGCCCTTAGAAGACTGGCACAGGTATTTATCAGCAGAGCCATTACGTTTGTTCGCTTAAATGTAGATCCAAAAGAGAAAAAGAAAAAAAAAAATCGCGATAATGCAGACTGATAAGTACATGGTAAAAATAGACAAAACAATTGGAAAAGAAACTACAAGCTAAGGCTGCTACAGAAAGATACTCAAGAAAAGTGCTGTTGAACATCACAACTATGCATAGACTGAATCTCTAAATTAGCCACAGGTAATCTGCGACCGTGCATACAACCACAATTGGAACAATACCTATTAATGAAACTACTTGGTTACCCTGGATAAGCCTGCTTCTCCCAAATACTGTGAGCACAGACTGATGATCTCCTGAGCTAGGTTGCAGTGGCTATGGGTACAGTTGGTCAGCCTGTTTCTGCTTTGCACCCCTCTTACCTCAGCTCTGACTAGCTGATTTAAAGAAAATTTATTCCTGTAATATTAAGGATTTTTCCTACTTTTTAACATTCCAAATTTACTTATGCATACACAGCCAGGAACTGTCTCTTTTTGCTTAGTTATAGAAACTTTGCTTCCTTCTTTTCTACTCTTTCAGAAAAAAAAAGCCTTCTTCCTAATAGGTATCTTCCCTTTGAACTATTCACTACCTAGATAACTGGGTTTAACTAGGTAGTTTAAACTATTTAACTATTTTTATCTCTAACCAAAACAGCTGCAAGGAACTTATTACTGTTAACTTAGGAGCTATTTCTTTGATGACTTTCAGCTATTTTTCCCTGACCCTAGTCTTGACTACAAGGGTGTAGAGAAGAAGCAAGACGCAACATTGCCACTAGAGCACTTATCAGCTGCCACACTCCTGACCATGAATTTCAACCACCTTTTAACAGCTAGGCTATCATCACCAAAATCAAACCTAGCACAGGAAGGTGAATAACTATTGATCCGTACTAAAATAGCTACATTTCCTAAATACCAAGATTTGATTGCTTTTCTGATTTTAATTACAATAAACTTCTTTTAGAAATCTTTATGGTTATGGGAGAGGCTTTCTATTGATAGCAAATTTCAAGCACTAAGTATTAAAAACAGGGACAAAACCATCGCGTTACTAACACATCGATTTGATACTAAACACAAGATTAACTTTTTTTAATTAGTATTTTCACTACTGATCATATCAAAAGAAATGTTTATCGTAATGCATTGTCTAAGCGATCTAAGTCATTTCCACAGTCTTCCAACAATTTATCCCCAAAGTAGTCTCATTTTTTACATTTTCATTCAATATACTGTAGAAAAATGACAATGAAAATTAGAGAAAAACACACTAATAAAAAAACTATGATGAATGCATCATTCATTTTTAATCTTACATTTATAGCAGCATAAAACAATTTCTCATGGGTCACACAGGTAAAACCCCATGCTAAAATGCTTAAAACGGTAAAAATGCTTATCATGAAATTTATATCCAACACAGTAAGAAACACACAGACTTCTGAAACTTTAAGAAAGCAACTGAATGAAAACCATATACTTCAATACCAGCTAAGACTGGAAGATAAGACAAAGAAATATACATCTCTGCTATTTTCCTGTAGACACTGAAAATATTAAGACTCATGTGCTTTCTATGCAACCACTTCCTGAGACTTTTCATTTCTAGCCATACAACCTCATGGTGTTAATTTTTATCATCATGATTATTTTTTTCCTACTTGTTTTCTCCCTTTCACCTACATAAAGGTCTGTGACATTAAATCACAGGATATAATTTCTCCAAGATATGGCATTTTGCTAGACACAGATGTTTATAATAGTTTTATATATTCTCACAACTAATTCACTGAAGTGTTCAAATAGCGATATGAGATCACGTGACCTTCATTTACTTCATTAAAAGAAATACTCTGTAAGATGTAGCACTTCTTGTCAAATACATATCAAATTTGACTCTGATAATTACATGCAGTTCCACAGCTTTGTTCAGACAAAACAAACACCCAAATAAATGGCCTTTAACATCTATATTCTTACATTTGTATATGTTTGTCCAGAATTGGGTGTTCTCTTCTATCAGACAAAGCAAATCAATGGTGACACAGGCAAATACAACATGTTCCTCAGCAAATGATTTAATTTTTTTTTTTTAATACAAACTACACACTTTTCAAATTATATTTTTTTCTATGGCACGCAAAAGGAAGATTAATAAGTTGTTAAATGTATACACTGCAATTTCTTTTCAATTTCCATGCAATGCATGCAGCTATATATAACTCGAGCAATATGCTTTGTAGTTCATAGCATTTAAGGTTTAGCAATTTTTAAAATGCTGGTTAGACAGAAAAACCAAGAACCTGATAAATCAATTATATGGAAATGAAAAGGAAGAGGGGAGGAAGAAGATAATGAATTACCTCATTATTCTATCACCTATCGCTGTTCCTCTGATATTATATCTAGTAAAGGGAACAACAACTGAAGTCATTCAAAAATTCTGGGTTTCATGTTTTTAGAGGTTAGCATCTACTATAAAATGTGCTCTACTTATCCCAACTGAGAAGATTCCATCTCCTCACTGTGTTAGTATATGAGAAAATTTTGATTTCAACATGAATAATATTCAGATTGCAGATTAGTACACAAAGTTGATTTCTAAAATGTAGTAATTCTTCATAGTGTCATAGCAGAAATGAGAACAGCTATACAATCATTTTCATTTTAAATCTGTATGTTTGAAATTTTCACTTAGTAGTTTAACATTTTCCAGTCCTAGCCTTTGCTCATAAATCTGCTTCTATCAAAGTCTAAAGAAAATTAATTGTCATTTAAGTTTGAAAACAACTCTCAAAGACCTATTTAGATCAATTCTATGAAAACCTAAGTTGAGTCAGTTAAGAGCTGCACTTTATGTGCAAAAAATACATTATTTTCCCACAAAACCAAAGCATATTACCTATCTCTGTTGCAAATACATTTGCTGCACTTTGTAAATTTTAAAGAAGATATGGTGCCAACCTACTTCAAATCTAAAACCTCTATAGGTCCTCACATTTCAAAGAGAAGGGATCTTTACCCATAGATTCCCTAAGACACCCAGAGATTTTATTTTTCTCTGTTCAGTTGCTAGATAGACAACCCTGCTGTATGAAACAGCTTTCGTTTTTTAAATTTAAAATTACTTAGGGCAGCTGCTTATACACTTACACTCAAATCAGCATGTATTGCCTAGCCCAATGGTGGTAAGGCTAAAGAACTACTTAGTTTCTTTTTGTCACTTATGTTCACCATTCCCATGGTAATGCCCAGTGAATGCAGAAATACTACAGGAAAGAGAGGTGTCACATTCCCAGGTGTTCCTTTGAAAGGCATGCCTTTCCAGCAAAACTATTCCAACTTGACACAGGCTCCAAAAGATGTCATACTCAATGCTTTTTTTTTTCCCCATTCTGAAAATACTTAAGATTCCATGCACTTAACCAATTTATCAATCAGGACCATAGCATTTCCATATCTTTTGTAGGAAATTTCCTTGTTGCTACTTTTAAAAATCCTTTTTAAAATATTTGAAATTAAATTCAGACTTTTTCTTTCTGTATCTGTTGCCCATTGTTCCCTGGGAGTTCAATTTCAGGTAAGTTGACAAGTAAGTGTCTATTTTTGTTGTATTTTGAGATCTTTAAGCAACACTTAAGAGTTTGTCCTTTGCATCAATTGGGAGAGACCCATTCCTCAGTTTGAAAATTTAAGAGTTGAATTTATATCCAAATAACTCAAAAAATGGAACTTCTCTAAACAATACATATGTGACATGGACAAATTTCCTTTTGCAAGTCTGAAATCTAAATGAATCTGAATGAGCTCTGTTACTATTTGTGCAGAAAAAAGCCCTCCCTCCTATTATTCAACTGTAAGAACTGCCAAAAGAGATTTCAAGGGGGTATTTCTGACACTGCTTTTCCTTGATTTCAGAGTAGAGAATCAGAAGCCTACCCTTTTAATGTCCCCTCAGTGGGGAAAATTTTCAGTAAGAAATTGACTCTAAGACAGTTTCCTTAAGCTTCATTTTCCTCAACTGCAGAATTTCTCTTCTATATAAACAATAACTAGTTATTAGGTGTGGAAAAAATGATAAGAATGAATTTCTTTGCAGTTAAAAACCATGTAATGTTATATACTGGAAAAGGCTTATTAGTCAAACACCTTTTAGCACTCTGATTCAGAAAGCTACAGCGTTTTTTTGCCCTAAATAAAGGCAAGTGTTTTTTGCTACTGTAAAATGAGTTTGCAAGAGGTAGATTATTGTAGCCTGGCCTTTAACCTTTTCTGGAGAAAGAAGTCAAATAACTCCCTCCAGATATTCTAGAGAGGCAAAATATACTTCATTACTTCTATATTAACATCATTAATTATCTCATAGGATGACATATGAGAAACTAAATTATTAGGTAAACTGGAGAAGATGACATTTAGTAAAGGAATTGTTAGGTAACACAATTTACTAAGTGAGAAAAATGTCAATATAAGCCTATGGGAAGCATACTGGTGGAGTTCTTTAAGTACCAGTCTTCAGGGCACTGATTTAACATAACACTAATAATCTTTGAGCAAAGAGTAGGAATGCACCCATGCAGTGTGTTGGGGACATAAGCTTGGCTGATACTGCCTAGAGTACAGAGCAAACAGGAGGACCTTGGGGGAGGTGGAAGAGGAAGGAGGGAATTCAACAGTATAAAACTGACAGTTGTATCCTTCTGAACCTCCTTCTGGGAGGAGATGAGAACACATCTGTTGGAAATGACAAATCAGGAAAAAGACCTAAGATCCTATGTCTGGTCATAAGCCACCAATGAGATACTTAGAGGTGAGAGAGGAGAAAGAGACAACTGCAGCTCTCTGCTATCTGAGGGTATCTCCTCTAGACAAAGGGTAATATGCATACTGTTATTCATAAGAAAATCTAAATAGCACAGTGTACATAACTCTAGTCTCCGACATTCAAGAAAGAAGTGGAACTAGAAAGAGTACAAAGTGTATGATGATGGACAACACTAACATTTTTATTGAGAAGAGTGCAAAAAAGGATGGCATGCTTAACGCAGTGAGACTAGAGCTGACAAACATCCTTCAAATGAAAAACTCTGGGAATGGAAGAACTATTTAATATATTATGTTAGCACAAGAATACATTGATTACAAGAATACATTGACTAATTATAGTCAACTTAAGTGGATCACAAGTGATGTTTGGAAGTAGCTTCCCACAAGGCGAGGGGCCAGGCAGATTTGATGTAAATTTGACCTGTTTATGAAAGGGATTATATGATATAACATATGCAGTAGCAGTGCATATTGGTATCCTCTCATTCTTTTTCATACGAATTATAAACACTAAAGAGGGCTTACAGTTAACTTTTAAGACCACTAGTGTCTGCTTTTTCTCTAGAAACCCTAATACCTTTGAAAACACAAAGTTTGCCTCACTAGTTAGCTTTACTAGTTCACAGGGCATTTACAAACTTCTCAAACCAGCAAATTGGGAGGAAAATGCATCTAAACATATAGCTACATGATTAGAGTTCAAACTAGAAAACTAGAAGCAGAACAAACTGAAGTGTTCAGGCATTAAACCTGATTACTTGAAAGCCTAGAGGCTATGCTAAGGAAATACTGGCTATCTAGCTTTTGTCAGATATTTTTCTGATAATTTCATATAATTTTTGGGGCAGGGTTGGGGGGGAAGGAGGGAGAAAAATAAGGAAGCAAGAGGCCACGTAAAGAATTTTAATTGTATCATTAATTTAACTGAATGCTCTATCCTGTATGATAAATTTCAACTGCTACATCAAGAAAACAGTCTGTACACAAACAAGTAGAAAAAACATGCAAAATGAAGTGTAATTTTATTTATGATATAGCCACTAGTGGGAAACTAACATCTGTCTGATACCTCGAAGTTTTATTCTTACTGCATTATTACAAAAACTATCACATACTAGAGATAAAGCTCAGGAAGAGATCTTAAGAATCCTGCTCAAAAACAGAAATTATTTGAATCGTGGAGCTTTTCACATACTACTCTCTGAATTACCAGCTCATACCAAGCATTGGCTTTGCAGTTGAAAATACCTCTGCCATTGCATCCTTACCTACAATTAAAATTCATTTAGTACTGCAGAGATAGTGAATGGATTATGACAAAATATTTATGTGCTGGCTTTTTCATTAACACCCTGTCCTTTAGTAGGCAGGATCTGTAGTGCCATTATGTAATAAGCCACTATCTGTTCTTTTTGTCACTGCTGAAAATGTGGTAGCCTATAAGTGTTTTTTGTTTTTTAAACTGCAAACTATTTAAAACATTTCTATATGCAACTATTACATTCTTTTTAACTTCTTAGCAAATATATATTACAATGTTTCCTGTGACAAATTTGTATTTCTAGGGGAAAAAATTAACAGCAACATAGCACTGCCTTTGCACAGAACAGGTATAAAGTTAGCTTAAGCATCTGACACACTAGATTACACACTAGATTACAATACAACTGAAACAAAATAGATATTTTCTTAAATACAACAGTAAAGTTAGTTTAATTATGATAGTATTTAAAAAGTCTAAGAGTTGATGCTAATTAACAAGGTATATTAATACAGCAATACTGGATTGGGACAATATTGGGGGCTACACTTACTGAACAAACAAGTGTTTAATACCTATTTGCATTTTACCCCCCCCCAAAAAAAAACAAAAATAACAGTACGTGCACCTTTTCAGAGAGAGAACCTTTAGCATTCTGCCTAATTTATGTGACTATTATGCATACATACATACTGATATTCAATAACCATCACAAGTTAAATAAAATAAAGGCAAAACAAAATGTAGGTCCCTCTGTCCTAAACTCAGATTTATAAGCTTTCTATACTTATGACTCCAGTAAGAATACTGAAAAATAAAATCAATGCAAGTACTTAGCACTGTCATATATAGCAGGCAAGATATAAGCACAAGCAAGTATTAGATCTGTGGGAGCTTGACCCTCAGGGGGAAAATGTAGTTATACAGACCTTACATAGAGGCAAATTAGACTCAGCCACCAAACTCTTGGCTAGTTGTTAAAGAAGGACTTGGATTTTACTTAGGGATATAAGGCATCAATTTCTAGTTATCCCCTTAAAAATACATTTTGACAAGTAATTAGAAAGGTAAATACTCTTCTAACCTGTGTCCTGGTCCTCCTCGATACCTTGCTCCAGGGATCAGAACAGGGTCGTCATCGCTGTCATCAGTTTCTTGGAGAGCAGAGGTCCTGGTACAGGACTCCTCTGGAATTGCAAGCCCTGAGGATTCTGGGTGTGACTGAGGTTCATCGTTTGCAGCATGTGAGTTGGCAGTACTTGGCTGACTTGGCATTTCTTGATTTGCACTTTTTTCACATGAGGATCCTTCGTCTACATTTCTGGAGGCAGTACCAACACCAGGAACATCATCATCTTCTGCTTGGATTCCAGAATGTTCAGAAGCAGATGCATCTGATACAGCTAATAGAAAATACTGGTGAACCTAGGTCACAGCGCTTATCATTATAATGTATTTTAGACAACATTATAAATGGTTACAGAAATTAAATTAGGCATATTGAGTCTATATTGGAAAGTTAGCTTTTTTGGTTTTCTACTTCTTGTAATTACATCTGAAAAAGGACAGGCACACACCTGCTTCTGTTGTCTCTGCAGTTTTATCTGCACTTGTCAGTCCTTCAGCACTTGAGTCATCCTTGTGAGATTCATCAGGAACTCCTGAATATAACAGTAAATTACATGATTTCAGCACAATAAGCATCAATAATATAAGCAAATCCAAGTAAATGTAAGCAAAAACACTAGCAGTCCTAGATCAAACCAGTGCCCTCCAAAGCCTACATGTCACATTGTCTGATCAATATCCAAGATTTCAGTGGGAGTCAAAATATAGATTTCTAACTTATTGCTCAGGTCTATACACCAAGAAAGAAAGAAAAAAAAAGTATTTCATTCTTGTTCCTTAATATACTTCAATGATACGAGAATTTTAATTGCAAAAATAGCATTAAAATTCTTGAAATATAAAATAATTTAAAAAGTTGTTGTTTCTCAACACAGAAATTAAGTTATCTTTCTATTGAAAGTTGTAGAGGTGTGAGTTTTTAAAGTATTTCCAGGCATTTCTATGGAACTCACCAGTCATTTGACTTGACTGTCATTTTGGCAAAGAACCAAGAAAGAAAAGAACACTTGAAAGAAAATTTTAAAGTAAAAATTTCAAAGAAACAATACACCTCAGTCAAATTTTGGTTGTATTATTTTTCCAGTACAAATGAGGGACAAAATAAGTCCTTAAAACAGAAGAATAAGAGTCTTAGAACCAGGAAAAGCTAATTTTCTTTGTATTTACTTGCACCTACATCAGATGCGTAACTTCCTCTTTTTTAAAAATAAATATTCAAATTTAATTATCTTTTATATTCTGCCCTCATACGCACATCTATGAGGCTGTCATTGTATTCAATGCTAGTCATGAACACATGAGAGTAGAACATTGAGTTTTCCATTACAGAAATAATGCTGCATCTTACTTGTTTCTTCATCTTCAGGTGCTAACTCTTCTGAGGCTTTTGTTTTAACAGAGTCCTCTTGGCCTTCAGACTTGCAGTGACTTCCACTCCCTCTAGAGCTTGAATTTGTGCTGCTCCTAGAAACATAAACGAATGAGAAATGATTTAAACAGATAACTGACAGCCCAGCCCGGTCACCTTTTTTTTTTTTTTCTTTTTTTTTTTAAACTGCAAACTAGCAACTCTATAGCTGGAGCTGCAACTGACAAACTTGACAGCAATTTCAAAATTATCTTTTATTATGTCCATCTACCATTCATCCATGTTTATTATCCCACCCTTCCTCTCTATTACAGATCCCTATTGTTCTCTCCTTTATTACCATCTCTTACTGGAAGCTTTAAAGGATTTTTTATAAAGGATTTCTTCATTGTTTCCTAAAATATTCTGTGAAGGCTCGGTAGGATTCTGCTCTCATATTTACAAATTTTGGTATTAATAACTGATAGGGAAGTTGTGTCGTTACATGAACTACAACTTGTGAACAGAGCACTAATTGCATACGTATCCCATCCAATTGGAAAAAAAGTTTAGATAACATTTTACAGGAGCTCTACCCTCACTTATCTTTCTCTCTCTTGAGACACGGACCTCTAGTTTGGATTTGCAGGACTCAGAGTTCTGATATTTATCAAGATCTGTACTTGAAATTGATTCCTTCATGCTTGCATTAGGTAATTATTTGGAACAAGAATTTCTGTTTTTCAATAAGGGAAACTATTCCACTGGAAACAAAATATTTTTCCAAATGTCATTAATTTTTTTTTAAGACTCTCTGAAAAATATCTTAATTTACAAATGATAAAGCCTTGTTTTTGAGGTCGCTTATTCTCTCCCTGACCCTCTCTATTCTGACGTGTTAAAACTTACATTTCCAGAAAGCAATACAAAAAAGCCTGAAACAAATATCAATTGAGAGAACTGCAATCATGATTCTCAAGAATGTAGTCTGTTATTACAATTATCTTTTTTACATGTTTATGTTCTTTGTAAATTGATTTATTTTATGTTGCTAGAAGCAGCACAGATCACGCTTATTGTAGATTGTTAGGAATCTCAGTATTTCAAAACCATATGCACAGTCTTCATTCCATGTAAATGCACAGATTAGTGATTGAAGTAAATAGTAATTTCCTTCTTTTACAACCAGAAGACTCTGTCACAGGAAGATTAATTGGCTTGATAGCATGCGGAAAATACTGTGGAGCACAGAATTAAACCTGAAGCTCTAACTCCTGGACTAACTTTCCATCATTATAGTACCCTGCTTTCATAAAGACAGATTAGTGCATACTAACACAACACTAGTATTTGACCACAGTATCAAGTTCCATACTGCTAATGATACTCTATTTTTTTTATGCTAACTACTGCAAATCAGAAACTCCTGCATAAATTCCATGCAAAAGAATGACTATTTTGAGTATATTAAGGACCACAGCCATTTCAAACTACAAGCATACCTAAAGGAAAATAGGCATACATTATTTTGAAATGTATCTGCATCTAAGTAAAATGGACTTATGAATAGCAAAAAGAAAAAGTAAAAAAAATCAAAAAGTAATCTCTTACCACTCATCAGTGAAGTCCAGTTTTATTGTGCTTGTAGTTGTTCCTTCTGTACTATAGTGCAGACTTAAAACTGGTTCACCTGTTCCTGCTCGTGGTTTATCACTCTCTGCAAACATTAGGTTGATAAAGTTTGAATGGGAATCAGCAATGCAAATAAAATTTACGTACCTGAAGATATTTCTAAATATCTTAACAAAAAAACAAACATGGTAGCAACATCCACAACTATGTCTATTTGAGATTGTTTACAGACCAAGCAAAAAGTTAAGTTTCATAGTAAACACACCGCATTTATACATTGCAATGCCTTGGAACTGGCCTAAAATTTGTTTGTATTTACAACAGAAAAGAAGGTGTATGCTTTCTTTTGACATGCAGGTAAATAAAATTACTAGATAAATATGTGCATCCACTGTTATCCATTATGAGCAGATCCCTTCCATATCAAGTAAATTATTTAAAAGAATTAAAGGTGTTTTTAAAAGTGATGCTCAGTCTTTTTTGCCTCAGCAAAAAAATAAGAAAAAGCTGACAAGATCACAATTGGTGATCTAGAAAAATCATCAACTCCTTTTTTTTTCTTCTTTTTTTTTTTCTTTTTTCTACTTATAATCCACTCAAATACAAATATCCTTAGACTTAAATCTTTTTTCTACTTATAATCCACTCAAACACAAATATCAGACTTAATTTGTCAGGCAGGTGCTATAAAAATCTCTGCAAATTCATGTTTTGGGCTTTCAGAGTTAAAAACCCTTTATTTCCTCTAAAAATCTTAAGTGGCAGGAAAGTACTTTCAAAATGCAAAACTGTATGAGAACTGAAATCAACAGAAGTGAAAAACTAAGAACTACGGTAACTCTGCCAAACTGCAGCCGAGAGGCTTGCACGACTCTTCAGTAGGCTCCTTCAAAACAGAACTGTTCAGTAACACACATCCATTCATCCAAAACCCTTGAGAAAATTCATGGTAAAAGACTACCTATTTGGCATGGCCAGAATTGTCATTAATGCTGAAGTGACTATGGACAATTCCTGATAAGAAGTACCATCATATTAAGCCTCACTACAGAGATGCCATTTCCTTAGGATTCAGATGAGGGAGAGTTGCCTCAGTTTGGGGCACAATGCCGGGCTTTTCGTTTCTGGACCATCTGGTGAAAAGTATGTCAGATTATCATTGGCTTATAGAGTTCAGAAATTTGACAATAACTATAACAGTTGTTACAATACTGGATGCAAACTGACACTATTACGCAATAAAGTAAAAACGTAAGAACTTTTGCAAGTTTTTGCAAAGTTTTTGCTGCTGAGGAAAGTTTTTGCAGGAACACCAATTCAAATCTAACATCTAATTCAGGCAAGCATGCAAACTCTGTCACGTAAAAGCTAATCATTGAAATGACTACAATATTCCCACAAGAACCATTATTTATAATAAAGGACTAACACTGTGGGAACTAAAGAATTCACACAGCAGACCTTAACCTAACCATGGACGGTCATATGTGTAAGCTGATGACAGACAGAAACCCACTCACTGCATCACGGCAGTAATCTGCTGAAAAACTTTAAATACATACTTATATGTATTCTGAAGCAAAACAAAATAATAATTGTAGAAGGAAAAAAGAAGTAAAAGAATTTCAATCATCATCCTGAGGATGCAGGAGCAAAGGTCTCATTCTATGCAACATGTATCCAAAGGAAAGTTCATATGTATTTTGAACCAAAATGCTATCTTCTTTCGTAAGTAAATCAAGGCTTTTTGGCTTTTGTAGCAATTTACCAGCAAGTCTTAGTATACAAATCTGCTCACAGTTTAAACATACCTTCCTAGGAAAGAGTAAATATTGAATATATCCAAATACTGTTATAAGGAGTCAGGCTTTGAGAGACACAGTAAAAAAGATATGAAATACTTGGAGAATTCTTTAGCTTCCTTGTAATAAAGACACATAAGATACAAAATTACCTCAGGAACCCCCGCCTACCTCGACTGCAGGAAGGCTTTTGACACTGTCTTCCACAACATCCTCAGAGGCAAGCTCAGGAAGTTGGGGCCAGATGAGCAGACAGAGGGGTGGACTGAGAACTGCCTGAATGGCCAAGCTCAGAAGATTGTGGTCAGCAGCACAAAGCACAGTTGGGGGCCTGTAGAGAGCAGTGTTCCCTGGGGGTCAATCCTGGCTCAAGTATTATCCATCCAGAGACCTGGATGAAGGGACAGAGCGCACCCCCAGAGAGTTTCCTGATGATACAAAACTAGGAGGAACAGCTGATGTGCAAAAGGGCTGTGCTGCCATTCAGAGGGACCCTGAGAGGCTGGAGAAATAGACTTAGTGTAGTGCTGAAGTGATGCTTATATTTATTCAGAGGCACAAAGCTGAAAGGAGTGCTTTAAGTATAATCCAAGAGGACAATATCATGAGAAATAATTTTTGTGAATTTCTAGAGATAGATAGCCACTACTCAGGCATATTATATACTAGCTTTTTCTCGTAGCTACAATAATATGGACTACTGTTTGGACTGGGTGTGTTTCTTCTTTAATCTGTCTTTAGGATATGAAAATGACACTAATAGGAAACTATAAAAGGCATAGGAGACAAGATTCTAGTAATTAAGTGCATAGAGTTATTTGTGTGATTCACTAATTTACATTAAACCTACAGTGCTAAAGACAACTATATGAGTGCCTCTGAGAAGAGATAAGCTCTGCCTAGTGCATAGCTCTTTTAGAACAATCATGCAAAACCCTGTAACCATAAACTCCTGTTTTCAGGAAAGACAGTGGGATTGCCAAAGGCGGAATGGATCAGAGGAAAGCACACATCTCTTTCTTTGCTAGGTTCTTTCCTCCTAGGAAGGGAGTAGGTCAGATCTAACTCACATTGACAGAATACTGGAGGGCAGAAGAGGGTAAGATGTACATGTTCTGTGATTAAGCGTAGAGCTATGGCCAAAATGACTAATCTACTTATACATAAGCTGTAATAAGCAAGATGACTGCTGAAAGAGAGCGCAGCAAATCAACATCCTACTAAAATCTACTTCAAATTCCTCAGAAATACCTTTACTTAGATTTTACAGCAATACATTTTACTCAGAGATACTATCAATTACTTACACTCAGTTTATATGCCACCTTGTCCTAGAACACACATGCCTATGAAAGAGTCCATTCCGGTGGTGCTTACAGGAGGAAGATACATGTCAACTTCCTTCCTTATAGCTGAAAACCAATAGTCATTCCAGATACCTTAAACTGCAGAAACAAATAAAAAGCCCTCGCTTTCTTCCCTTAGAAAAAGAACTTGTGCCAGTGCAACCTCACAAAGGTTGTGGCTTTTAACTATGAAGCCTTAAGAGTGCAAAGACATGCTTACAGATTTTATTATTTAGTTAGTATTTACTAGCATTGCGAGGAATTCAAAGCTAGTTTCCCTTATCACAAAGGCTGCTCTTCTCACTGGTCAGTTCACAATCATATAGTAAAGAGAATGGACAGCTCTCCAAGAAAATTTCCATCCAGCACTAAGTATACTTCCTCATAACAAACAAACAAAAAGCAAAACAAAAAGAAAAGAAACAAAAAGCTTTATATATTCTGCAGTTGTATTTTTGGAGGGAAAATTAAAAAATCAGAAAAAGTAGGTATTTTCTAAAAGCAGAAAAAAAGTAAAAAGAGGAGAAAAATATAGTGTATTTCAGAAAATAGGAATTCTCAATGCATGAAAATTCAGGAATAACGGTGGAGATTCCTTTATATAATGATAAACACTGACAAAGTAAACAGTGTTACATTGATAGCAGTCAGTAAAAGGACACTGAGGCCTGCTAAGGGCAGACTGAACATAATTCTTCATATCTCCCTAATCCATAGTCCAAGATATATCTTTGTCCAGATGATTCTCCTATCAGCTAAACGTCGCACTGCACTTTAAAGAAGGAAGCAGCAGAGAACATGCTGTGCTACACCACAAGAGTATAGTTCTGAAATTCTTAAGCTTTTATCTGCTGAGCTCGCCATAGATTTGGAAAGCACTATCTGCGCAAGCCAGTTAGTCTTTCGGGGAGGTGAAGCTAATTAGCTGGGGAACAGCACATGCCAAGGCAGTTCCCAGGACTTAGGGTACTACTGTATGCACAGACGTCCATAACTGACATAGCTCAGCACAGGATGGTATCTATAACATGGCACCAAACAACCTGAAATGGACATTCCCTTAATGGATTACTGGACCATTGCATTAATGTACAAGTATATAAAAATATTAGTTCTCCGTGAGGCCCCTGTGTGTTTAATAGACAAGTACAGCAAACAAACCATTCATCAATTATCCTTTTTTTTCCAGTTATAAGAACTCTAATAAGTATATGGACTTCATATGTTAATACTAGTTATTCTACTCACATCACATAATGCTTTATTCCAAGGAGTTCATAAAGAGAGCATAGCTTGGCCACAAATTCATGAGCAGACTACTAAACTGTGAGTAATTAGCCAATTTGCATGTTGAGTTTTAATGCTATTTTCACCATAAGATGTAACTCCATTTAAAGTATATTTTGTCAATATAATACACAGCTTGATTTTTTTTCCAGTCTCCTGGCATCCTAAAACAAGCTATATCTCACCAGTTGCCAAACAACGTTTTTGAGATAAGAGATTTCAAAGCAGTCTTCCAGTTGGAATCTGAAACATGATAAAACCACCAGCTCCTTTTCAGACCTACTGAGACTTTAATATGGAAGTCAGCATAATGCAGAGTGTATGGAAACCCATTTTAAAATTATCTCTAATATTTATTAATTATTCACGCATAAATATTCAGTAAAGATAATACTCATTCAGCTTTAGTAAGGTCATGTGCAGTCCATTTCACTGCTTGCAATTTGAAAACTGATGAATAATGAATAGCCTGCTTCTCACTAGATTCTCTTCCATCACCAGTTCAGATGGCAGGTAAAGTGAAACACGAGAATTGGTCTAGCAGAGGGGTCTAGAACAATTGATTATGACTAAAGCTAGTGCACCTAGGTGCATATAGGTGCACTTGAGTTATTTGGACTGGGCAAGTATAACAAATTTGCACACCTTATCTCCCCACCGCCCCCAAATAGCTTTGGCTTTATACAATCACAAGTAACTTTGATGATTATACTTGCTCTTTAATCCAGAAGGAAAAAAAAAAAAAAAACCTCCAGAAAACAAGAATGTTTGAAGAATTAACTCTGCTTTTGGGGGGTGGGGGTGGGGGTGGAAACCACTAAGTGTCTGTACATCAGTACAAAATACTGTATATACATAAAAGCATTAAGATTTGAGCATAGGATGGTTTAGAAAATGATTAATAATTAACCTTACTCTGTTACTGAGAATTAAATAATTAATCAGTTTCCAGCAGATCTGCTTATGGAATTCTGCTTTATGTAGATGAACAGCATTTTAGACTGTTTATCATCATGAAAAGCATTTTTAAAAGAAAGCATTGCAATCAGCTATGGCTGGGTATAGCGTATTTCCTGTCACACGCACCCTGTTGCTCATCAAGTGACATGGATCCAAGCTGTTTGTTAACCACAGAAGAAGGAGAATCTGAAACAAAAATGAGATTTCAACTTAAAATATAAGCAGCAGAGATCTGCAACAGTAATGTCACGATCATATATTAGCTTAAAATAAATAAAATTAAATTAAACTAAAAAGCAGCAACATAAGGAAGCTTTGGTTGTTTCCTGAGCAGCCAGGCATATCACAGTCTTCAGGCATGACAGATGCAAAGCCATTGTTTCAAACCATTATGTGTTCCTTTACGAAATCATTTACCAGCCTGAAACTATGCCAAAATGTTGATATTTAAAACATCTATTACAGAGGATTTTACTGCCTACTTCAAGTTTCTAACATGTCAGGAATGACACTGAAGAGACATGATTTATAGAAAGCCCTTGATCCAACTATCACACAATATAGTATTTCAAACAATGTACTAAATATGAACTTCGAAATAGTCACATAAAACACTCAATAGCATAAGAGTATCTTCAGCTTTGGCTTTAAATAATCAATATTTATACTACAAGCATAAAATGTAAGAAGTAGGAGGGTTTACAGCTATTGCAGCATATAGACTGCTTTTGCAATATGAATTCACCGAAGTATATCCCACTCGTGACATCCCAAAGTCTACATTCTTAGAAGATATATCGAGGATATATCTCTGTAGCAGCGGATGACCATGAATGGGTCTTCATGACTTTATCACAGTAGCACATCAGACTTATACAGATTTTCATTTAATCACGGAAAAAAATGAAAACAACACCAGTTAAGTGCATTATTCCATCGGACACCTTCAGTTAATAACCATCATCAATGTATTCCCTGGGCACATATATTTCTGATGTAATGCTCAGTATCTTCTGTGATTTTGTGCATTTCCTTTGTCACTTCTGAAGATCATAACTTGTTTCTGTATTATTTTAATATCAGCTTTAGTATATAAATTAGTTCATTCAAACATAATAAGTTCATTTCAAACATAATATTTACTAGACAACTACATCTTGGATCCATTTCTTAATTTTCTGGCATAAGCAATTCATGCTGAGCTGAAGGGATTTAATGCACTGCATTATAAAATACACTAAAGTTGCCAAGCATCATCACATGCAAAAAAAAAAAAAAAAAAGAATTTAAATCTTGTACAGGGAAAGCAATGGAATAATATGTTCTCACCCATACAGGTAATTAATTTTGAGCACAGATTCTTCCTTCATTATATTGATACCTAGCATGCTGAAGGAAGAAGTGAATAACAGATACTAAGGTGGTCTGAGGCAAGGCCAGTGTTTTTGGAGATTCACCTGCTTTGGAAATTAGAATTAGGCTGTTTATTTCCATAACAAGGGTACAAAAAAATGGCCTTAGGGTAGCTTTACCTCTGTTTATCTAGGCTTAATCCTTGCACCAAATGCACCTATGCCAGACAAAGTTTTTTTCTCTAGATTTAGATCTTAACTATGAGACTTATAAAACATTAATATATTTACTTTACACATCATTTCTAAGTTAACAGAGAGCTACTTATACTGAAATATTTTCAATGAAGTGCTAATGCAGTTTTCAGACCATAAATCAGAGGAAAAAAAACTGGTGTGAAGATGCATCATGTCATAAAATTTCCTACTTATAGTTCAGCTGACTCAGCATAGCAATTAGTATCCCTCTCTCCTCAAGGGCAGACCGGTTTTGATCACTGCTTTGCAGCTATGAGCCCATGACTGGGATTAACTTGCGTTCAAAAGCAGTGAAGGGATGTCGTGTGTGGCAACACATAGGCCAGCATTGTTGCCACGGTCCAATTTTTCTGCATGTCCTTTTAAAAGGCAAACAATTAAGAACACTGCCAAAACATTTTAGTTGGCTGGAAAAGCTAGTTTCATCACTTCTTTATATTAGGCCAAGAGGAACAAATGTATTTTGAAAATAAATAATTACATTTAGTACACTTACCAAGCCTTCTGTATTTCATTAAAACCTCAAGCATACAACAGTGAGTAAAGAATGTGGGTATAATTTACCATTTGCATCATTCAGTCACAATAAGTGAAATTGAAAAATTTTCTAGGTAATCATCCATGCTTACATAGGCTTAAATATCAAATTAATATTGAGATTTGGGACATTTTCTTATCGTTTTGGGAATGTATCTCACTTGGAATAAAACCTTTTAAGAATTTTTAAACAAAGTAAAGGAAGCATACTAATTTTTTTCAGCTAGTACTGTTACAAAAAGAGCTCTGCATGTAACACTTATTAACTCACTGTTTTCTTTTTCAAATCCCCCAAAGTTCCAGATCACCAGCTCCCCTTTGGAGTCGCACTGCAGTATTCAAAATGCTAAAACTCCACAGCTCAAGCAGGGAAACAAATAGGACTGTGAAAGTGGACTAGAGAAGATCAGGCCTCTCTTTTAATAGATGGCTCGATTTTGTACAAAGTCTGATTAAGTATTCTTCTCAACTCTGAAAACAGTTTTGGGAAGAGAAAAAAAAAAAAAAAAAAAAAAAAGCTCTTACCTGAGCCTTTACAAACTGGATCTGTATTCCAAAACAAGTCACCATTGGTTGTAATGTCACCAGTACATTCTAAACAAGAATACTATTTAACAAGGGATTTGGAAAGCCATAAATTTGGGGGACCTCAAGCAGAATATGATTTTGATGCAAGTTATATGCTAAAGGAGTTTCCTATAGTTTGTGCAACCACCAGTTAACTTCACTAAAATATTAATATGCCATCCTTTACTGTTTTGGTTGAAAAAGAGAAAAAAAACCCTCCTTATACCATCTTAATTCCAGCACAAGTGACTGAGTCAGACCTGAAGCAGTGAAAATTGTTTTCAAAGTCCTAATCATGGTACTCACAGCAGATATTAAACCCAGAAAAGAAATATTTAATAGTTAGGGGTAGCTGCTTTCTACAATCATAAGCTCTCAGTTACACAGTTTGGAATTCAAGTAGAGGTATTTCATGTTCTGAACACTTAAAAAGAGTGCAAGAAATTTGGTAATGAAAATTACAATCATTCCCCTTTTCATTCAGAAATCTTTAAGACAGATACAGTAGTCAGCCTTAAGGACTTCAACTGTACAGAATTTTGACAGAACTATATTTAAGAGACACAAGTCAGCATGCATCATAGGTTTAAGTAGTCCTTCTTATTTCTGTAGGTAAGATTATGGACACTGACCACTGCTGAGGAATTCCTGGTGCACACTAACCTATAACCCTGCTGTAACTTGTTTACACAACAAAACCCAGATTCTTTTTCTGCATCACTCCAAGATTTACTTTTTTAATATAACTTCAAAATCAGTTGCTTAATGCCTCTGTTACCTCTCAAGTGATATTCTAGCCATTTAAAGTTTAAACAAGTGGAAGCACAGTGCTCTCAGTCTTCCGTTTATGACCCACTACTAGCTTATGATGATAGGTATATGGCATATCATTACTGGGCAGAGCAGCAGTAAAAAAGGTTATAAAGGTTTACTTTCCTTGAAGATGGCTTGTAAATGAAAGCTTGAGGATGAAACAGGCCTCAGACATACATGGCATATTTTGCTTTTGAAACACAGCTTCAGATAAGATATCTGATAAAACAAAGACTCTTTGCCATCTGAGGGTGTAGAATGTTTTCCTTAATGTTGTATCAACTCACTGTCAATGATTACTTAGCTAACTCACGAGGTATTCAACAACAGTAAAGTTTTGAGCATAATTTTCTAAAGAGTGAAGGTTAATTATTAGATACCAGGGTTGCCGTTCTTCAAGTTACTCTTCGTGTAACAAGTCCTTAAGCTAGAAGCAGACAAAATTACTATACTGTTGGGGTGTAGGGTAGTTATCTTCTCTACAAAATAAGTAAATACTTTCAGAACAACTTTTTCTGCTAGTAATTTCAAGTATTTTTTTCCCGTGTCTCTACAAGTAAAACAACTGAACTTCCTTAATTGCAAAGACAGGGACTAAGAATGAAATACAGGGCAGAAGGAATGGCCTGAATATTACAATGAAGAAAAAAAAAAAAAAAAAAAAAAGACCCACCACACTTGCAAGCATAAATTACATAAGTTTTGGTAAAGCAGGGATTGAGAATCTGCAGTCCTGGGCCAAACAGAATCTACAACTTTATTTCATGTGGCAGACCATGAAATTTTTTAGGATGTAGTTTTTCTCAGGAAAGTAACTGCTGTACTAATAGGTGAAAAATAAAACTGCCTAAAGGCAGACCATCAAAAGCAACCTTTCAGGAAAAAAGATAGAGAAATTTTATCTGCATGGATGCAGAATGATTATGCCTTTGTCTAGAAGCAAGAAAGACAAGAAATCTGCAGCTACAGCTTTCCAAGGAAAGAGATCACTCATACATACTTTACAAAAATAAATCTCAAAGAGGTTAGAAGAGGGGAATAAAACTATTTTTATCCCTCCAAAAGAACAAATATATTAGTATAAAACAATACATCTACAGACACATCCAGAGCCTAGAAGTCTTAAAAAAATAAATAGACAATGGAAAGATGACTTCGACTCCTTAAGCAGATGGTAAAGTCTCTTTCGCTCCTTCCACACTGGGGAAGGAGGAATACAATGGAAGAAACTAATGAAGCACGACAGGAAATTCTTGTACTTAGCCATAAAGGTAAAAGAAACAGGTATCATGCAATCTTAGATCAAATACCTTGAGGAATAAACGACACAATATCACAGCATACAGCTTTCCTATAACATGCAGGGTGTACAGCTGCCTGTTATTCCATACATGGATTAAACAATTTTCTTCAGACTGTATGTAAATGTGCATATAATCTATCGCTCAGTAATATTGACAGGAAAAAAAGTGGGGAGGAGATCTGGCATTAAATGCTGTGGGCTTGACTGACATTAATTATTTGGAAACAAGACTAGGACAAGTGATTATGGAGTATACTGACTTCAAGACTCCAGTTAAGACCTATTACCATTTTACACTGCTTAAAAGAAAAATAAAGGTCAAATTGCCTGAACACATTCAAATGATGCATCAAATTTACGTGTTTAAATCTTCCATAGTGTATAGCACTGAAGTTAACAAATTCTAGCAACCAAACAGCAAAAAGATAAAACAGCCTAATTGAAGCTGGAGATGACTTAGCAAAACTAATTTTTCCCCTCCCCAGAAAACACATGTTTCCACAGGGCTAAGAAAATCTTTGTTTTAAGTCTATTATTTAAAAAGATGTCATCACATAAAGAATGAAGTAAATATTTCAACCTCAGCTTCTTCCAAGGATACCTGTGCACTCCATGGCTCTCTGGGGATCCCACAACCTTCCCTTTAGTTCTCTTAAAATTCAAAGCATACAGCAACTAAGAACTCTGTGAGGCAGTGGTGGGATCCAAAGTGAAGTACCTCTCTGGCTCCCAGTCAAAACAAATATTTAAAGCTTTTTCTTCACATCTATGTTAGTGGGGATCCTATGATACAACGACCACAACAAGAATTATAATGCATTCAAGAAATAGATGGGTGAGACAGGACCAAGTGAAACCCAAACCAACCCATACCACAGTGAGATAGTAAAATACCCACCAATATATTTCCAGCTGTGAATTCTACAGATGGTGAAAATAACCAAACTTTTTTTCAATTTTCAATCAAAATTTCAAGAGGAGACAATTTAGTTCCATTTTCCTTTTGGATTGACTTTTTAAAAAAGAAAAAGTTGAAAACATCAAGACTTACTTACCACCATTACGTTAGTCAGGGTTTTCTCTCTGTCTAATACTTACCTTTTGAGTTAGTATACCATGTTTTTCAGTTGGCTGAAAAAATACTGTTTTTTTAATAACAAAATAGTTTTTCGTTTTGTTTTAATTTTCTATTAGGCTTTTCCTGGAACAACTAGGGCTTCCTGCATCCAATTTTAAGAATATTGCTATCCTTGTTTCCCTTCTTCTACTCTCACACACAAAGTGTCACCTGTCCCGGCCATCACAACGATTAGAGGTTTTGCAAATTCTTTGAAAATTTCCCTATTGTAGAAGATTATTGAAAGGTCAGTAACTAGATCACTAACTGGATCACTAGTCACTCTTGGATCAAATTGCTATTGTGGTTCAATATAAACGAATAGATTAAGCCATAGCGGGTCAAGTTGCTAACGTATTAATCCTCAAAAGCAATTTAGCCTCACCACAACTATGGCAAAATTTATCCATACAGGAAACAGAAATAGCCACATCATCCTTCTAATATAAGCCATGCTGATTGCTCACACTTTCAATGTGCAGCCCACTCATTGCTACATGGGTGCCATGACAAAGTTTGCTTCGAGTTAATACTTTAAGGCCTACCTCTCTAATCAAGCATTCATATGCATGCTTCCATCCTACCCTACAACTTTTTCAGAAATGTTTCTTCTATAATAAATAACTGCAAGGTTTTCTTATAATCATTTTTTATCTCAATAAGACAAGAGAAAGAGGATGGTGATATCAGGAAAAAAATCATTCTGTTTTTTTGTTTTTGTGGGGTTTTTTTTCCATTTTTTCTTTAGAAAGTGCACATCTAGAGATTAGACTTTACTACAGGTACTTTCACTCTACTAACTGTAAAAACAAAATATGTAAGAGTGCCAAAATTCTGTTTCATTGAACTGTTACCCTGATTTAACACGTATGCTCTCCAAGGCTGAGTCTCATATATGGTTACCGCACAAAATAAACAGCAAAATGCAATTCCAAGGGTTTATTGCCGTATTCAAAACACAGCAATTTCTTACTTAACCACTTAATAAATATTTCATATATACCTGAGAATGTGCACTTAGGAAACTTTCTTCTTATTGTACCATTTAAGTATATAATTCAAACAT
>NW_010580896.1:0-13688 GCF_000705375.1 Tinamus guttatus | reverse complement strand
ACCATGTGATGATAAACACCACCACATGCAAGTAAGACAAGCAGCGAATGCATTAACTATCTTGTTCTGAAACAGAAGCATCTCAGCAAACAACAGCAGCACAAACTATAACTATATTAGCTGCTTAAGAAACCTTGACAAATGACAACCTGATGTCTGAGGGTCCTGTGAGGAGCCCTTAGAGGAAGACTGATCAGAGGTGGAGGACTGTGGTGCTGCACCCTCAGCTAGCTCTCGCTGTCTCTGTTGTTCGGCCTTCTTAAGCCTCAGCCGCTGCAGACCCCTACGGATTATAGCTAACTCAGGTCCCATTAACTCTGACAATGGGGAAAAAAACAAAAACAAAAAACAAACAAACAAACAAAAAGTGTGTAAAAGAAAGAGGCACAACACGTACAATATAAAGAATGTATAAAAAAAAGTGACCAAAGAGAGAAGCAACAGGTACTAAGTGCAATTAAAGTGATAAATACTTCAAAAAACAGATTTAATTTTAAAATATTTAAATTGCTTTTCTCTTCCTAATTTTTTTTATCATATGAGTTACACATTCAGTTTTCTTTGCATGCAAGGCATCCCCCTCCCCACCTTCAACACTTAAAACATTTAAGAAATAACTATTTAAAAATAGATCCTAATTATGTAAAACAAAACAAACAAGTATTCACTTACCAGTTACTAGCACACAAAACAAATCACTTGTGGTGTAATGTTATGCAATCTTGGTCTAAATAGGTAAATTTTGAGAATCTCTCATTTCATACTTTCTGAGTGAAAAGCCATTTTAATAAGAATTTGACCAAAACAAGCCTGTGTCTAATAATATCTAACCCCCAAATAAAATTTGAGCTAATGGTAAAATGTATTTCATACATTCCCAAATGGGTGAAGACCCAAAGTTTGGAAACATGGTTACATAGAGCTACAGAGAAAGTAATTTAATGCATTGCAAATATTTCAGTATTAAACGGACTATTCTATCAGATACATTTTTGCAAACTACTATAAAATCAGAAATAAGTAATTTTTTTCACTCTTTACGTGCTTTTTATAGATTTTCTCCACTTATAAGAGTGCTGTATAGCAAGTGCTTCTCTTTATAGCACAGAGACTGTCTTGTTATTATCAATTATTTCACAGAGCTGAAGCACAATGTTGATCTGAACCACTGCCAAACTCCTTTCATATATAACCCAGGTAGTGTAGAGAAGCCAATTCATACAAAAATCTTTGCACCAAAAAAATAGCTAGTTTTGCTATGAACTGCTAGCCTAGACCTACCCTTAAGTACCTTGGAGTACTTTGCAGCCATGAGGAAACTTGCAATGAAAAAACCCAACAGCATGTAACGTTAAAATACTGAAGAACTTTGCATTCAGGTATCACCTTTTACCCAAGCAAAAGCTTTACGAACACACTGTAATGCTTATTCACTCAGAGAGGCAAGCAAATTTTAAATTTTGCTTCATATAGAGAAACTTAAGATGTAATCTAACCACTTGACGAAACAGTCAGACTCTTGAGTTAGACTTGTGAGTTAGACTCAGTTAGACACAAGACTGTCAGATCTTAGGTTTTCAACCTAATACCAGTTCTGGAAAATATATCATGCCAGTTAATGGTTGAAAAGATATAACAGGATGATCATTTCCTAAAACAAATCTGGCATGGAATATTTTTAGAGATTAAAAATCTTAAAATAATAATAATAATACATTTCGGTGGTATCTAAAATCGTAGCTTTCCGCATATGTTGATTCATTTATCATTTAAGCTGTAAGAACTAAATCTTGTGCTTTAAAGAAATAACTATCCTGAATATGTTCGATTACACCATTAGCATGCTGAACAACCTCTAAGCAAATGTTTATTTTTTCAGTGAATGGACTGAGGATAGAAAATGGAGAGAGAAGGAGAAAAGAAAAAAATAGGAAAAAAAAAAAAAAGAAAGAAGGGGAAAAAAAAGAAAGAAAGAAAGAAAAAGACAACTAAGCCTTTTCCTGAGAAACTAGCTTCCTTCTGCCATCAATGTGTGTTTGGAGTTTTATGTTGCAATAAAATCTGAAGTTTCTTAGTAGGTTAAAACCACAGTACCTTAAAAGTAGCATAAAATTGAAATATATTCATTTCATTGAATGAAATTGAATTCAGTGAATGAATGATATTCATTCATTGAACAAAATAAGCAAGGGGAGACAATAGGATTTTTTTTTCTCTCTCAGAGACAAGCATCAAAATATTCAGTCATTATACTTTCTCCTTATAGGAAAGTTTGATTCAAACAAACTGACAAGAACGGGCTTTTGAGATATGTCTTTCTAAACAGACCTGGCTGATAATTTGCAATTTTCTCAAATGTTTATAACTATTCCTCTCTTGCAAGACATATAACACTGCCTCAAGGATCTCTAGTACTGAACCATTTTTGCACTGCCTGAACATGTGTATTTTTTAAACATTACAAGAAGTAGTAACATGGATTCTAGAAGATCACTCAAAAAAAACCCACAACTATTTTCTAGAAAACCATATCAATGATATACTTAAATCATGCACATGTAAAGTTATTGCTATTTCAGTAAGATTAGCACCAGAGCCTGTTTTCAGGGCCGAGGAAGTGACTTATGAAAAGCTGTTTACAAACCTGATCCATTCTCCTTTATGAATGCATGCCCCTATCCCTATGCAAGTCTACATAAATTCGCACAAGTCCATTCAAATATGCTTCTGAAAACATCTGTTTTTCTTCTTCCATTTGGTCTTCCAAACACCACAGCTTCTAATACCACATTATTTAAAATGCCACTCTGTCACTTTCCCACTCCTATCACTCCCAAATCATACCACTTCACTTGAAATTTTTGTCTGAATTTCTCACATTCATAACGAACAAATTGATAATTTCATCTCCTCCTACATATTTTATCTCCCCTACACTCCCTCTAGTTCCTCTGGCCTTACTTCTGCCTTTTCAATCCTAACAGCAATCTTGTCATTTCAACACCTTTTATATGTAAGACAAGTGTTAATCTGCACATAAAAACAAGCTCTTACTATTTTTTTTTTAAACGGAACATTTTTTCCTTTAATTGAAAACTTTGTCTAATTCTATTTCATAGGAAACTTTCCTCTATCTTCAATAACAAGCTTATCTTTTTTTCTCAATTTGCTCTCTACTCTCAGACACACACTACTTAAGCATAACTTGAATAAAAGTTAAAATAACTCAGATACTAAAATCTTTTTGCATGGTAACAACACTGCAGTTCTAAAGAGACAATCTATACATTATTATACGTATTTATATATATATAAATAAATAATAATAATAAAAAAAAATATATATATATAAAAAGATGGTTTTCAGTTTCAGCCAGGAGGCCATTTTCAGTTTGCTTAAACAACTAATTTCAGAAGTTTAAGCTATGCTACCAAGTCACTATTCCTGAAACCAAAAAAGCAATAGTTCTGTCTTGACCTCCAAATGCAAATATATAAATTCAGTAAATTCTGCTCTGGATAAAGTGCCCTGTTTTCACAATTCTAAACTAGTGGCTGTGAATAGATATCATAACTGGGCAGCATCATAGGTTATGTAAGTATACAAACACAGCAAAAGAAAGTATTTGTGCTCAAGTCCACCCACTCACAGCCCCACCACTACTGCTGTTCCATCACCTCCTTCTATCCAGGAGCTTCTCCCCTCTCTCTAAATTTGTCCAACCTACTCTACTTGTTTTTGACCTGTTTTCAAATTAAACTATTGTTAAAGGAGGTGCAAACTAAAATAGCCAAGTTACTTTTTAGATGTACAAAGTATAAGCTATACCACAACTATAATATTAATTTATACCTGCAGCAGGTATAAATTATGCAGCAGGAAGGCTGCAAACAATTTCAAGATGATACTGCTCATAACTAATGTTTGAATATGGCATTAAAGAAACTTGTTGTTGTTGTTTTTTTTCTCTCCATGGGATTTAGTTTTAAGAGTTTTTGCTGTTTTTCAGGGTGATCATTTGTTTCCGAGAAAGCTAATTAGGTGTAGTCAAAGAATGCACCAATTTGTACCAAATACAGCAAATTATAAAGTGTCCACTCTGACAAAAACACACAAAAAGCTTCAAATCCCACCAGCAGGCCTTTCAAATCTGAATATACTTAAGAAAGAGTCTGAAATTTGAAGTGACACTAGAAAAGAGGAAATGCTCTTTGAAAAGAGCTGATTTGAGAAACAGCTTCAGCTTCCTGCTAGTACAATAAATTTCCACCTAGAAATTCAGACAGATTCAGAGAAAAGCGGTTAAGTAGTCATTCCTTAATAATTCCAGATTTGCTCTTTAGAATATTGTCATTATGCAATGCACAAAGGTTCAGCGATGCAGCTTGTAGCAACTATCTTTAACATGGGACTTGCTCTCCCGCACATACCATCTACTTTATAAAACATCCAGATCGAAACAGAATGGTTGATTCCATGGTACATGAGGCCTTTGGCTACAATCCCTTCGTACTAAAGGCAGTGGCTTCTCCTCACTACTCACTTTCTCTAAATCAGAAGAATTGGAATAATTGCAAGGTTTGAAAAGGTGGGAAGAATAGAACAAATAACCAATATCTAGTGATTTCTCATCTTTTTTTTTTTTTGGCTGAAGGAGCCCCAGTATATTAAATAGGACACCTTTTCTTGGGAAATTCCTCTCTCTCCTTTACTGCAGTAAAGTAATGGATTACTGCATCCATTTAGGACCCGAAGATGCAACCATCTTTTCAGATAGCAAAGTGGATTTCTTCACCATCAGAATCAGCACATAACAAAGGGCAAAAATATACAAATAATGTGGGGTTTTAAAATAATCAAATTGGAATGTCTAGGTGCTTTCAGACCACAGACCACGTCAGTCCTTCCCCCAAGTGAGGTCTAGAAAAAACAAAACAAAAACAGCAACAAAAAAAAACATATTCTCATATAAATATTTAACTCAAACTGCTGTGGCATTTTTTCCTGCACGGTAATGCAAAAAGGCAAGCCAAATCATAGGATGCTCTTTTACTCTTACCCAAGCATGTTCTGGCATTAAAAGTACAATACATTTTCTTATTTTCCCCAGTAAGAATGAGTCACTACTTAATACAGATGAGTTTCTTCAAGATAAGCAAACTTAAAAATCAATACTCAGTAAAATTATTAACTAAGGAATACAATGCAAGATAAGTCCTGTATATCCAGATTATTTTTGAGAGCAAAAAATGCCAATGATTATGTTGTTCAGTGCATTGAAGTTACTACAGCCAAATCACAGTTGGAGAAGGCATAACATTACTTAAATCCACAAAGAAAACAATGTATTTAGAAAAAAAAAAAAAGTATATTCATTTCAAAAGACAAGATTGACTATTATCTTTGAGATTCCCTTTTCAGACAAAGGGTTACAACTCAGTTTTAAAAAACAAAAAACCCAAACCATAACCCACAGCTGCACTCACTTCGCTAAGATTAAATGCCTAGTCTCGTTAAGGACATTAAAGAAATAAGACATTTAGATCAGCTACCCAAAATATATACATATTTTTTTCTTATTCATTTTTAAAGACACGAGATATGTTTCTTCTCACCAGATTGATGGAACATAGGTTGAGCAGAGGCCCCTAAAGAAGGCCTTTGTTCATTATCAGGAGAGGATAATAATGAAGTTGAAGGGGGACTCTCAGTTGAAGATGATGTTGAAGGAGCTTGGGCTGACATTGTAGATGATGACGATGATGGACGTTGTTCAGGACCATCTACTTCCATTGCAGTTTCTGATTCTGTGCTAGGTGCCACATTATTAGAGGCAGGAGCATCTGGACGATTAATCCCACCTTTGATTTAAAAAAAAAAAAAAAAAAAAAAAAAAAAAAAGAGAGAACTCAAAGATAAATTTACTCTGTCTCTAAAGATTCCTTTCCATTGTCACTTACAGGGCACCCAAATGTGCTCAGGTCTTTGGAATGCCCTTTTTTTTTAAAAAAAAAAAAAATCTACATCATAGAAAGGCTGACATTGAAGCACTATATCAAGTATAAACATACTTTCTGTTGACTTTTTTTTTTTCCCTGTAAGAGAAGGAAATCACCTCTGGACCGTGACCTTCCTCGTCCTCGATTGCTTTGTGCAACTTCGCTAGCTTCTTCAAACCATCTTGATAGCATGTCTGACATCCTCTGCATTAGAGACACATTAGGGCTTTGTTCCCCTGTAAAAATAGTAATGCTGAAGTTTTATCTTGCAGTTCACTAAATAATTCGTTTTTTCACCATTTTCCATAAGAAAATAGCACTACAAACTGCACACCTAATAATCTCCTGACTTTCAGCACAACAGTTTAGTAAAAATAATTGCTAATTGTCCACAGCACCAGCACTATATTAAAGACAAAAAATCCCTTCCTCCAAAAGCTTTATTTTTTATATATATATATAACTACCTGAAATTTTTGTACGTGTGACTTTCTGAAGTCTATGGCACTCCATTGTAAATGTTGGTTAAATAAGTGAAGAAAACTCATATATCTGTTTTTCCAGTTCACTATAAAATGAAAATTTTATTATAAAATATTGAGGGAATGAGACGTATAGGATAAAGTTAGCACATCATGTTTTTAAAATTTACAAAAGGTTTCTTCATGATGTTAATTTAGCACATAAACACAATTTAATACTACTACACAGAGCTATGTGAAAAGAAATTTGGTTTGGGGATTTTGTTTTGTTTTTAGGTTTTGGATCAAATATCAGGATTGAAATAAGAATTGTCCTAAGAAAGAAGACAGGAAAAAAAAAAAAAGAGTTCTTAATGGGCTGAAATAGAATTTTGGAATCTTGAAGTGTTTTTTGTGGTCTCCAAAATGTTCATATGTAAACACACTGTTATCTTCCAACAGAAAACTATTTCCCTTAAAAAAAAAAAAAAAATACCAAGGTAAGTATGATCTTTTTCTGGCCCCTTAGTCAATTAGTGATTTTTAAAGCAGTTTTTCTAAAAGTTTTATAGTACAAGATCTTAAGAAACTGAACAAGTCAGAGAAGGAGACTCCACAGCCTCTCTGGGCAGCCTGTTCCAGGGCTCTCACTCTCACAGGAAAGAAGTTCTTCCTCACGTGGAGATGCCTGTGGAACTGCCTGTGTTTCTATTTGTACACAATACCCCTTGCCCTGTCACTGGTCACCACTGAGGAGAGTTTGGCACCATCCTTTTTACATCCTCCCCTCAGGTATTTGTACATGTTGATAAGATTCCCTCTCAGTCTTTCTTCTCCAGGATAAACAGACCCAACTCACTAGTCCTTCCTCACACAATAGATGCTCCAGTCCCTTAATCATCTTCATGGCTCTACGCCAGACCCTCTCTAAGAAATTTCATGCCCCTCTTGTACTGGGGAGCCCAGAACTGCACCCAATACTCCAGGTGTGGCCTCACCAGAGCTGAGTAGAGGGGCAGGATCCCCTCCCTCAACCTGCTGGCAACGCTCCTGATGCAGGTCAGGATCCCACTGGCCCTCTTGGGCACGAGGGCAAATTGCTGCCTCATGTCAACCATGCTGACATGTTGTCAACCAGGACTCTCCAAATCCCTCTCTGCGGAGCTGCTTTCCAGCAGGTCAACCCCTAATCTGTACTGGTGTCTGGGGTTATTCCTCCCCAGGTGCAGGACCCTGCACTTGTCCTCCTTGTTGAACCTCATGAGGTTCCTCTCTATCCCACTCTCCAACCCGCCTAGGTCTATCTGAATAGCAGCACAGCCCTCTGGAGTGTCAGCCACTGCTCCCAGTTTGGTATTGTCCGCTAATTTGCTCAGGGTGTACTCTGTCCTCTCGCCCAAGTCATCGATGAGTAAATTTAATAGCACTAGTCACTTCATAATCACTATATGCTGCGTCAAATAACAAATTCAAGCCAATGAACCTCCACTTTGAGAAAATAAATACCTAGCCATACTGGAGTAATCTCTCTCTTTTTCTCGTGTTTCATTTCTTCCCCCTGCATGATTACTTCCTATTTTAGAGGAATCAGATCTGGAAAGACTGAGAAAGCATTTTGCTTCAAAAGGAAGAAAAAAAAAAAAAAAACGGGGCATGACAGCAAACACATTACCATCTCTTTCTCGTTCACTCTCGGGCCTTGCTCTCGGTCCAGTATCTGACCAATCCCCTCTTAGCCGCAAACGTTTGACAGGTAGTTGCCGCAACTAGAAAAAAAAAAAAAAGGACAGAATCCATAGAATGCAAAGGCATTAGTCAGACAGATCAGCGCAGAATTCAATCTAAGGCCACGACTCCCAAGAACTATCACAGCTTTTCATTTTATATATTTTTTGCTTTCATACTGGACAGTAAGTTAAGTCTGTATTCTGCAAAAATAGTCAGCTCCTCATATTAATAGCTGTATGTGATTTTAATGATTTGTGTATTTTTTTTTAAAACCTCTGACTTTTTATAGCACAATGAGGTTTGCAGCAGTACTTGTAAAAGTACTATATAGAGAGTGCTGCTTTTGTTAATATTGAAAGAAACAGCCAGCTAAAATAAATAAATAAATAATAATGAAAAGCAGAACACTGTAGACATTCTATAAACATTTTTTAAAATCTGTGAGAATACAATGATTGCCTGAGAGTCATTTCAAAGGGGGCACAACAGATAAGACGAGAACAACGCCAAACATGAGAACACGTCATCCTAACCACTTGCCTCTTCCCGTCTCTCTTCAGCAGAAGGAACTTTAAGTTCTCGTGCTGTGTCATCCTTGGGATCAAACAAGTATATGTAATCTGAAGAGTAGCTAACAAGGATCTCTTGACCATCTTCACTATAACACAGAGATGTCACTCTGCAGGATTTGTTGTTGAGATGAGGAGGAACAAATCGTGCCACCATTCCAACAGTGCCCCGACCAGCATAATTCCCTATATTATACATATATATATATATATATATACACATATATAAAAAAAAACAAACAAAAAAAACACCACACACACACAGAAAAAAAAATTAGGAAGAATATTTACAATTTCAAATTTTAAGCTATATTCTTTCAATATGCTGTTGTTTAATAACCAAAGGAAAATAACCAGATAAAAGCCAAGTATCTTGCAGATTCTGAATTCTGTTAATTTTATTCTGAATAGCGACATATCGCCTCTAGCTAGTATTTTATTTTTGTTATACTGTTAGATGCAGATAGATGTTAGATAGATGTTATATGCACATTATTAAATAAATGAATACAAACACACACACACATTCATATGTTACATATACATTCATATACATACATTATATATATTACATATTACGTGCATATATTACATATCCATCCCATGATGGAGCTATCTGTAAAAAGTAGTACAAAAAGTGCTACCCTTTTAAACTGCCAAACTACACCAATACATTGAATTGTGTTGGAGCTGTTAGTGCTTCTCTGAAATCTCACTTCCATTCCCTACCCTAAACAATCTTAAATGCTAGAATAAAAAAGATAAAAAAATAAAATAAAATAACTAAATATATATGTGAGTAGATAAAATTATCTTTGAAAGACCTAACACAGAAAAACAGGATGTTCCAAAATCTCTCCATTTCTCACATAGCCATTTGTCACATGGCATGTACACAGATGTGCCCACAAACAAGTTGAGAGTTAATCGCATAAGGACTGAAAGTCTTAAATGAAAATCAGTATCTTGCTTACTACCGATAACTCACTGCTGCAAAATTAAACACTTTATATAATACTAAATAACTCATAAGACTTCTTCCAGTAAGAGACAACATATTACAGTGTAGTAGTGTAGAAGGCGGGAAGAACTTCAATAACATAGAGGGGAACCATTATAGGCCACAATTCCTAGCTTTTTAGAACATTTCAGTCACATATTACAAGATGAAAGAGGAGGTATTAAGCATGTCAGAATTTCATTTTCTGCATTGAATATATTCTACGATGAATGAAGAGATTAGGTATACTTACCTAAGATTTGTCTATTAGCAAATATTAGAGTGAAATGATCCCATTATTAAACGAACATACATCTCAGATAAAAATATTTTATGTCAATCACCCATCATTTATTTTGAAGAAAAAACAAACAAAAATCCTACAGAAACAGGAACTGCAAGTGCTTAGAAAACTTAATTGTAAAGTGTACATTTCCTACCTGTTGCTCTTGTACCAAGCATTCGCCGATCATATATTCTTACTGAGCTATCAGAACAACCCACAGCAAGATAATATGGGATTGGTGGACAGATAGCAACAGAAGTGGCAGCACGTCGGCAGTTTATTAAAATATCCTGGAACAAACAAAAATACTGCATTTAAATAATAGTTCTGAGTGTCTGAGGCTTATTCCTGTTTTTACTCCAGGACATAGCCTTGTTATTCAAAGAGCTGAAGCTTTTGAGAATCAGGTCTGGCCCTGTGAAGATAGATTACAAATATGTGAAACAGAAGAACTATGGCATAGAAGGAAAATCATCAGACAAACACACAGTATGACATCAACTTAAAAAACAAAACAAAACCACAACAACAACAAAGCAAAACAGACAACAACAACAACAGAAAACAATGAATATACAAGAATAGATAAAGCATAAGGGGTAAAGATTTATAAACTGGCTTGCACAGTGCATTTTCTTATGCAAACATAGATAGTTATTGAGTAGGCAGAGCAGCAAATACACAGGAAAAGTCTTAACTAATTTAAAAGATTAGAACAGATTTGGTTTGCGGACAAGTAATTGGATAGCTGAATATACTGTAATTAGAGGGCAAAGAAACTCCTAGAACTGGGAAATGTACACAAAGCAGAACAAAATTAATCAAGAACACAGCATGCATAATTCATATGGCTTCCAAATTCCAAACATAGTGGACAAAACTAATACTTAACCTTCAAGGAAATAGTGCAAATAATTAATTTGATATAGCATAATTCATTACCAAGTATTTTCTTATCGTAGTATGGAGGGACAAAGGATGCTCAAAAGCACAAGGTTGCAGTTGGTTTTCAAATTTCTATTTTTTTGCTTCCAACTCCACACTCTATGGTAATTAATATAAACCACACTAAAAGGTTCGATTTCAAGGTGAAATCTTTTCTATCACATATGAATCCTCAAACCAAAATTCATAAAACTGCAGAGACTTATTTAAAAAAAAAATAAAAAAATCCCCAAACTTTTTTTTTGTTTCTTGGGAAATATGTTGTCATCTCCACCAACGACCCTGAAATCTATTACTTCTAAAAGCCTTACCAGGATTCAAATCCTATGTTTGTATGATGTACAGCTCTACATTTAGGTCATCTTTATTAAAAGATTTCACTCTTACATCTTTACAATCTTCCTTTGTGCAACTTGTTTTGATTCGAGTATCAAACCATCTTACAGTGCCATCTTCACCACAAGACAGGAAAGTATAGGGATCATTTGGTACTGTCATAACCTGGAGGGGAAAAAAAAGTAGTATTAATACCTCTAGAAATACCATTATTCCATTATTTTGGAAATAAAATCGCTGATATTTTGATGTAAAGACATCAGCAGTGTCTTTACATAAATAAAGCAATTATTACTCACTTCAGGCTTTCTATTGAAATAAATGAAGAAAGTATTCTGATATTTCTTTATTTTCAAGAAAAAGTTAGAACTACTGAAATTAAAATAAAAAGTGTACAAGATGAAAGTAGTAGTATGTATAAAGGTCAAATCTTACAAATACTTTCACTGTTTTGTAATATGCAACACGCATTTACTAGTATTAATTTTCAGATTTTTTTTTCCCATGACTTAATATAGGACAGTAACAGCTACAAATCAAAATCTCAGAAATGTGAACATTATCAAAATACTAAATGATATTAATTCCCAAAAAAGAATTCAAGATAGGCCTCCTGAAACAATTATGGATCCAAGGCTGCTGGTGAGAATCCTGAATCTTTTCTTTTCTTGTTTTTAAGAGAGCATTGCATTGTTTCATTTCCCTGATCCCAGCTTTCCTCATACTAAGGAAGTTTTAGACATGATCTCACTGTAAACATTTTCTTTTGTCCTGAGAATGCCATTGAACATGACATAACACAGTAAACTCTTATTTTAGGGAGCCATATTTTTTTTTCTGCACTAATGCTATTTCACAATATGCATATAAAAATGCAGTACCTATAACCTGGCATGTGCAATTGCAAATATGTGGTGTTTAAAAATATACAACCTACTTTATAAACTACCTTATTAAAATAGAGAAATAGAAAGAGAGAAAGAGAGAGAGAGAGACTGGCTGCAATAAGTAAGAGTTATTGGAGACAACAAAATTTTCGTCTTGATTTCCTAGTTTGTTTGGCTGCCCATACTTCTTTTAAAATATTCTTCAATTTCATTGTCCCTTGTTCAAGTTTAATTTGTTCTACCTTACAAATTTACACTTAACATCTAGTCTAGCAGTTGGCAATGTGCATATCATGGTTACTGATGGCAACAACTGGCAAGATGTACCAAGATCTCATATTAAAGTCTCCAAGTGCTATGTTCTACTTAGTGTTACACTAATAGACCCACAAGCACAACTGGCAATGCCTTTCATTGAACTTTTCCAGTTAGACTGTTGCTTTGCAGGACCACCTGGCATCAGTCACTTCACATTATCCACCAAACAGTCAACCCAATCTCAGAGAGAGCAAAATTTAACAAATTGCCCAAGAGTCACTTTGGCAATATTTACCTCCCCAGCTTTCTTTCCTCCTTTCTGTCGTAGTACTCAGCACAGCTTATTACATGACTCCAAACTTCACTACTCTAATAATACTCCAATAACTGCCTGAAGGTCTCCTCAGGGCAGTACCCATTACCATTTCCCTCTTCTCAAGCTCAGAAACTTTTTATAGGTAGCTGCCCAGCAAACAGAGGTACCAGCTGAGCATTAACTGTCTGTCCCTCAAGGCTGTAGCCCAAGCAGCAGAGGCTCTCATTCCCCAATGCAGCCAGAAGACAGCAAACTGTCAGAATCCAGGACACTTCACAACTGAGTACACTTCATCTTTAGCAAACAGCATCTTGGCCTCCAGATGTTTTTATGAAAAGGCTGGTATTAGTTGAGATACAGTGAACATCCAATCAATTGCCAGAATCCACAAAATAAAGAGCTTTCTACACATAATAAACTTCAGAAGTTTAAACTGCCTCACTTTTCACTAATTGGAGGCCATAAGAATTGAGGTTATTCAAAGAAAACAGTTGTTTTCTCAATCAAAACAAACACATCAAAAGCAAAAGCAGGCAGTGAGAGCCTAGGCTGCAGAATGTTCTGCAAAACTAAAACAAATACCACCTAAAAAAAAACAAATACCAGAGTGAACAACACAGGGTTTGCTTGACTGACCTACAGCGTTACCCTGCATATAAGAAGTGGTTTTGAGAAGTCTTCTAAATTACAACCTTTGGGATACTTTTGTTACATGGCCAGAAATGAATTCTGGCAGTGCTTCAACCATCTTCTTTCCCTCACATACTACCTTCCCTCAGCCCCTAAATTTGCCTACATTTTTAACAAAGTATCCTAAAAATCTCTATTCATTTAACATACAAAGAGAGAAATTTAAAAACTTGCTATGAAATATGAGCTAACTAGTTACAAAAGCAATGGAT
>NW_010580895.1:0-18813 GCF_000705375.1 Tinamus guttatus | reverse complement strand
CTTTTGGGAACTATTAATTGGATCCGTCCCTCCTTAGGGATTTCCACAGAAGAATTACATCCTCTATTTAAGCTTTTAGAGGGAGACACGAGTTTGACGTCCTCAAGAAAGCTTACTCCTCCCGCGCGAGCTGCACTTGGCAAAGTTGTGGACAAATTACCCACTCAGACTGTTCACAGACGAAAGCAGAATTATCCTGTCAGTCTTTTTGTTTTTTATTCTAGCTTCCAACCCTATGGCCTGTTAGCACAATGAACATGTTTCTGTCGATACCTTCTCATCCCGTATCTATGCTTCTGTACATACAGGTGAGAAGGCCAAAGACGTATGTCGACACTTTATTATGGCCTTTGCAATGTTGTGAGTGCCAAAAACTATAAAAACTGACAATGGTCCAGCCTATATAGCGCAAAAAACACAAATATTCTTTCAACAATGGGGAATCCAACACATCACAGGTATCCCCCATTCACCCACAGGCCAAGCTATTATCGAGCGCACACATGGCTCCCTTAAAAATATGTTACAAAAACAAAAAAGGGGGAGTGTAGGCTTATCCCCACAGGAACGCATAGCGAAAGCTTGCTATGTGTTGAATTTTTTAAATCGCTGGACAGAAGAGGGCCCCCCTATATACCAACATTTTGATTCACAGAGACAACACAAAGTTCAGGATAAAGCCCAGGTTATCATCAAAAACCCACAGACAAATCAGTGGGAAGGGCCTTTTTCTTTAATAACCTGGGGTAGAGGATATGCTTGTGTTTCTACAGGCTCAGGGCCAAGATGGGTACCTGCTCGATGGATTAAGCCTTTCTTATCACAGTCATCACCATCATCTGCACCACCGTTGGTCTCACTCTGCACCCCAGAGTTGTCTCACTCTGCACCCCAGACTGAGTCCATTTCTTCACAAGGTGCAACATCTTCTGACATCTGAATGATTGAGGTGGTGCGTAATGCCATTTTTCCCCTGAATGAGCCACATCAAAGAGGGTTTATAAGCTGAAAGGTGTCAGCGGACTGCCCCCAAAAAATATTACAAATGAAAATTAAATTGCTTCTAAAGGAGAAACCTTCCAATAAAATGTCCAGACTTCAGTACTGAATGCATGACAGCAAGAAACTGCCTTCAGCTGCTGAAAGCATGAAGCCTCGCTAACTTAAGACCTGCATAAATCAATCATTAAAAACACCTTTTCCCACCTCAGTATCCGGGATTTTCCATCGACCACATCTGGTCTTCTCTTTAGTACAGAGATAGCAAAAAAGGGTCACACTGGAGATTAGCTGCAGCCTAAACTTGGATAATACCAAGCAAACAAGCAAAAGGGTCACCTGGGATTTAAAAAAAAAGCAAACAAAAAGTCATGCTGGCACTCAGAGGGAAAACAGAAAACACCCTACAAAGCTCGTCATACAACAGCAAGCAAAGCAGTATTAGCCAGGCCCAACTCACGTCTCGAGCTGTCCAAGCCTTTTCAAACAGGAGAGCTGGAGAAGGCTCTGGTTACAACTGAGAAGCCTCATCCCTTAATATCTAGAATCCTCCTGGTCCACAAGGACATCGGTGTCAGCCAAAACCACCAGAAAAGGTCCCCAAAAATCAAATCAAATGTCACAACAAGTCCAGCAGGGCTGCAAGTGAGTCTCTCCTTGGTTGGTCATGCGTGCAGGTCTAGCTAGGGTAAAGCTGGGCAGAAGACTATCCCCATCCAGCAGCCACGTAGTGATGAGATGGAGCTGGAGGACCAGGAACCAGCCATTTGGTGGCTGTTTGGCAGGTGTCCTGCATTGCTCGTATGGGATATGAGGCCAACTACCCCAGTCAGCTCACCTGAAGGTTCATAATTAAAAATCCATAGCACAAGAGGGTATTTTTGATGGGCTCTGCACATCGGGCATGCCCAGAAAGTGGCTGCACTTTGAGACACAAGTTTTAATTACTTCAATCCTCTCCCTGCAGCAGAAGACGAAGTGGTTTCCATCTGTCTGTGCTGGCCTGAGCTTTATTTCCTACTGCTCAGCAGTTGACCACATTCCTAAATACTTCATCTTTTTAGCAAGACAGAAATCCAGTGAAATGATTAATCTTCCTGCCCAGTCACAACACTGGCATTAAGGTCATTCTCCCCTCTTTTTGTTTCAGGAGGAAAGAGGAGTGTCCTTTGACAGCCCTGCAAGAGGGTCACCCCCATGGGAGAGGCTCAAGGTGGAGGATTTAAGGACCTTCCCATCCCTCCTCTGAGCATCCACAGCTCAGGTCCTCACCTACAGAGGTGGTTCCCAATAGCAAAGAAGAGCAGGATGAGAGACGCAGTTTGCTACAAGCTCCATGTGCTCGAGATTTCCCCAACACAAAGTACCTCTTCCTCCTAACCCACTCTCCAGAGCTTCTCTGCACCTAGAAGGTTAAGCCCACAACGGAGGAGTGGCCCCTGGAGACAGAAGGAGCAGAGAGCCCTGACTACCCAACTTGAGAAGCTTCATCACAGTTTCCCACACGTTTTTGCCCTTGGAGATGGCGCAAAGCTGAGCTGTTGGTGCCACCTGCTTCCTTCCTCATGGTCGGCAGCTCTGGGAAGGAGATCCATCACCCTGAAATCAGCCATGGGCCCAGGATCAGGAGCCATGGGGCTGCAAGACTTAGAGAGCCTTCTCAGTACTTCAATTTGAGCTCCTAAAGGCTTGCTGGGTCTGTGATCAGATGAGATCTAGTCACCGTTTAGCAAATAGGTGAGCAGAAAGTATTTCACATGACCTACTCCTGAAATTGTGACAAGAGTTGAGATTTCCAGGAGAAGACACCTTTTTCAGTACCAAGAAGGTACCTGGGGAGTCCTTAGAAGGACCCATCTGCTCAACACCAAAGACTCCAGTATCTGTTACATTGGTGAAGCCCCGATGGGTATCCAGTCATGACTTAAAAGTGGGGCTTCGTGGCGAGCAGAGGCACGTGGGGACATCTGTCCTGGAATGGCTGAAAGAACCACTGGGGACTGGAAAGATCAGTACAACCTGGACACGCTCATCCATCCCATCATATCCATAGGTTCCAAAGCATCAGCTATTCAGGACCCAAAAGGCCAACTCAAGCGAATCTTGCTCCTAAAGAAGATTTCAAATAAAATTCCACTCCCCGCAATGGAGCCAGAATAAATGTTGAGGTTTCATTTCCTGCTCGGGCTTGCAAATGTGGCAAGAGATCTCCCAAAGAACCCAGAGGACACCTTGAAGAGCCCAGAGGACGTTTTGAGGATCTTCTGAAGTCGCTTCTTATGAGCGAGAGCTTGCAATGGGAGGTGAGCAGGCACAGCTACAGCTCACCAGCTTCATCCATCCCCCCCCAAAAAATATAAATAAAAATAAATCCATCAAGCAGAAAATAAATCTCTCATTTTTAAGCTCAGGGACCAGAGACACAGAGTTCGGCAAGATAGCACAAAGTCACTCACATTTGTCTGGCGATCTTGTCACCCTGCTCCTACACTGCAGAGGGATACAATAATAATAAAAAAATGTAGTAGCACCTAAGTTTTTCTTATTAAAATATATATATAAACACATGCAAGAGCCATGAGTCCATTCCCCAGCATCCACACCAGAGTTTCTGGGACTGGAGCCGAGCGGAGTGACGCCAGCGCAGAGGGGCCCAGCAGAGCAGCCCAAGCGTGAGCATCCACCTGAGCTCTTTGCATGGAGTAAGTTATGGCCTCACTGGGTCAGGGCCCAGGGAGCAAAGGTGGCTGAGAAAGGAAAACAGAGAGCAACGCAAGAAAAACCAGGCAGGAGGAGAGTTATCTGGGTTTCTTGGAGATGGGCCAGAGATTTCCACCATTGCCAGGACCCACAGAGCAGACTCCAGGAATGACTTTCCTGGCTGAAACGGGGCTAGAAATGCAAATACCCAAGTGGGGAGACCAAAAGGCAACAAGCCAAATACCCAGAGCCTGATATTTGAGCTTTTATTTCCTTTATTATTATTTGTTTCATGAACCAGCAGACGCGTTCAGTGAGGAAGAGGTCAGCAATGGAGCTACACGGCTCTGAAGCCGAGCAAAAACCTGCAGCACCCGCTAATTTTAATCAGCACCCGCTAATTTTAATGCAAGGTAATAAAGCACCATAAATCCACAGGGGAGTCGCTCAGCTTAATCAATTGGGAAGCTGGTTCTCCTCATCTGGGGTCCTCGCACCCGCTCACTGCCCCGGATGTGCTCGCACCTGTTCCCATCCTCGCAGGGCGCAGCACGGACGTGCGCACAGAGGACACGCTGCACTCCGGGACTTGGTGGCAGGTGACAAGAGAGTAGTATTGGGGTGAAAAAGAAAAAATAAAAATATAAAACACATCACTATCCCCATGCCCCATTTCTTAAGGCATCTTTAAATGCATTAAGGGCTTTTTTCCCTTGGAAGAAGAAGGATCATGAGGACCGGTTACTGCACCATGTTGTTTTGGTGACAACGTACATAAATAAATAAATAGCTAGAGAAGGGAAGCAGGGGAGTGGAAAAAGAAAAAAGAAACCCAAACAAGCAGAGTTTTGTTTCCAAGGGGCCAAGGACTAGAACACAAAATTGCGGCTTTGGGGCACTACGCTGTGATTATTGCCGTGTTCGCCACTTGCCGCAGAGCAGGGATGCGACTACGCCTGGACTTGTGCCCCGCGCTCATGTTCACCCCAAGCGCCCAACGGCCCTGTTCGGAAAACCAAGGAGTTTCAAGGCTTGGCTGAAAAACTGCTGCAGAACAGGGCAAAGAGCAGCCAGGAAAGCACAGTGGGAAGGGGCAGCTGAGGCTGCTCAGCTCCAAAGGTCCAAAGTCTGCAGCGGTGCCTGGTTATTCCTGGGCCCTGTTTCTCAATAAACACTGCAGCCCGGCTGCACTCTGCCCCTTCGTACCAGGGCCACGGGCAAACGGGACCATGCAGAGCAAAGAGAAGTGCCCCGTGCCTCTGGTGCAGGAACTCAAGTGCTTGAGAGAGGCCAGCTGCAGACTATGTAGATAGAAATAATCTATCCGTATAGATATATGCACATGCGTGCACATCTTCCTTGGTCAGCAGAACTATTCACGTGCTCCCTTTCAGCATCTCCCTTTCGCTCATCTGCTCATCAGCAGCGGAGAAGCATGGCAAGGCAGACGTGCTCCAATACATCAGGACGTGCACATCCCAAATATATTTGGGACCCGTCGAAGCCAAATGCAGGAGCATCTCATCACACAGGGCAGCCAAACGTACCCTCCTCCCACCACGGCTCCACTGCTGCAAGCACCAGGTGGGGAAAACTCTCCTGGAGAGGCCGCTTTTAGGGCTACATTGCAGCCACGGCGCTAACGGAGGGGCTGTCAGACCAAAACGAAGAACTGCATAAACAGGAATCAAAATGCGGCATAAATAGTTAATTCCTGCAAGCTCATTGCCCATCCCTGGCTGTCGTGCTCTGGACAGGGGTGTTGGCGGGGGGGCGAGGGGAATCCTGAATCTGGATGCGGGGGAAATGACAGTGCATCAATCTGCACAAAGCAAGCTGCCAGGGAATATCTTCTCCTTGGGCACCAAGGGGCTGCTAACTCCAAGGTTTCCAACTCCACCATGGCTTCCCATCACCCTGCATCAGGATGCAAGAATGGAATTCTTAAAAGACTCAAACGTGTTTTTATAACCTAAGAAAAACCTTCGAGCATAAGCTGCCTCCCCAAGCAGGAGCTGCAGCTGGGAGTCCTCAGGGAGTCGCGTCCCAGGAGTTCTGCAGCAAAGGGCATGGATGGCCCTGGATGAGCCACAACATTCCCATGCTCAATGCTTAGTCTGAGAATATTTTTATTAAATATGCAATATATAGAATATGCATAAAGAAAGTTATGACCCTCTGAATGATGCACAAGTGCCTTGCAAAACCCCCTTATGCATTTTGGAGGCAGGCACCCAGCTCCTGCCTCTCCTACTTGGTTTTGCTGGAATTTGCAGAGAAAAATAACCCCTCCTTGGGCTGACAAAGAGGAAGAGGAAGAAGATAGATCCTCCAGCTTCTCAAGCTGCTCCTTGACCCCAAATGAGCGGATCCACAAGCGCCCACCAAGGACAGGTCTCAGAAACATGGCACCCTTCAAAGTTTCCCAAAAATGGGGAGGTTTCTGCCAAGTAATTTAGCCACGCAGTGGGCAAGCACACCAGGCACGTTTGCTTTTGAAAAGCCTCTCCCCAGGGTCCACAATCATTCATTCAGTGCAGCAACTTTATTTAATAAGACAACTTTAAATGAAAACTGGAGCTTTCCCGATCTGGAGCTGGCTATTAAAAAAGGATTTCTTTTTTTTTCAATGCATGAAGTTCTATTGTCTAGCAAAAACACTTGGCATTTATTTAATATGTCACTTAGAAAAATAGAGCAGGGGGAAAATAAATAATTGCACTGGTTTCTAACCCACTGGGAGCTTGCAAAAAGCTCCTGAGAAGCACAAGCACAACACTTGGGAGCAAAAAATGGCAGGCGACTCTCCCCACCAGCAGAAGCACTTTTTGCAAGAAGGAATCCTTGCTGCCAGGGTGTCCCCTCCCAGGCCTGCAAGTCGTTCTACATCTGTATTTGTTTCTGAAATGCGATGCAAAAATAAATATAGATAAAAAGAATAAAAACCATGTATGGATAATCCTAACGCTCCCAAATTTTGCCCGTGGGGACAAGCATGCAGCGTTGTGCTCCCCAGAGCTGCTTGCTCAAGCGAATCCAGGTGCACTCCGAGCTCAGTGCGTGCAAGCAGCCCAGGAATTGCTCCCATGCTTATAATTAAGGCGCAGCTCTTAATTATCCTGCTTAATGGGGCCTGTTCAACACCCGCCACTCACCCTGTTTGGGTGCCTTCCTGCATCCTGGTGTGTTTTTGGGATGAGAGGCACAAGGAAGGACCATGTGCAGCACGGGGGCATCCTGGACATCCCGCTCTGGGGTGCCCAAGGGGCTCTCTGGCCATTGCTGTTGCCTGGGGGACATCGGAGGGGACGACATGGTGGCCACGCTGGTGTCACCGGATCAATAGGTTCTTGGCAGGACATCCTATGGATCCCTTTACCCGCATCCTGACTCGAAGCACGACATTCCCAGCATGCCAGCAAGGTTATCCAGCTGGCCACAGAGGAGGACACTGAGCGACCTCCCCAGCTCCAGGTCTTTGTTTTGGGGGAAAAATAAGTAAATAAATAACCAAAATTGGCTCCCTGGGGCAGTCTGGTCACACCGAACCCTCTCGGACTTCCCACACCAAGAGAGGCTCCGGGGCGAGTTCCCAAAGCTGACGCCTCATCCTGGATCCGGATCAGATGCTAAACAGCAGCCGCCAAAATACAAGCGGAGATGCCGATATTATGTAAGAGGCACCTGCAAAATTCCCATGGAAGCAAAAATTTGGGGAAAAAGGAAAAAGAAAAAAAAGAAAGAAAACCCCTGCAGAAACACATCTGTTAAGCACTGGGGACTTGTGGACAGGCAATGCGGCGCCTCTTCCCGCAGAGCCTCCGTGGGCACTGCGGAGCCTCGCAGCTCCAGAGAATGACCCGATTTGGGGGTGAAACTCCCCATTCCGCGACGGGGCGACCCCTCCACGCGATCCCGGGATACGAAAGTGCCTGCGTCCGCCCCCCCAGTCCCAGCTCCGCGCGGAAATAGGTGAACGCGGCAATAGCGCCCACGCGAGTTGTGCAGCACGGGGAAATAGAGCCAAAATTGCACCACTTTGGATCTTTTTAACCTCCTTTATAAATATATATTTTAAAAAAAAAAGTGTTAAGAAGCGCCGCTCCCGGCTGAGCACTTCTCCCCATGCCCCCGGTTCAATAAATAAATAAACGAAAGTAATTAATTAATTAACTAAAACCACCACCAACATTCTTCCCGCCCCCGCTGCGGCCCAGTCGCGCACCTGCGTGTAGAGCTGGACCACGGACATCGCGGAGCGCGGCGCAGGGCGGGCAGCAGCAACAGCAGCAGCGGCACCACAGGCCCGACCGCGCCCCAGGGAAGGTACGGGGCGGCGCCGCTGGCCAGGCTGGAATATACCGGGGCACGGAATGGACTACGCTGGAGCGGGACGCAGCGGCACGGAGTGGACTCCACTTGCACGGAATGGACTGCGCTGGAGTGGAGTGCAATGCACTGGACAAGCCTGTAATGGATTAGAATGGAATGTAGCGGCCTGGAATGGACTAGACTGGCACAGAACGGAATAGAACAGAATGGACCAGCCTGGAATGGACTGGACTGGCACTGAATGGACTGCACTACCATGGGACAGAGCAACATGGAATAGACCAGCACAGAATGGACTCTGCTTGCACGGAATGGACTCTACTTGCACAGGATGGAGCAGCACGGAATGGACTATGCTGGAGTGAGATGGACTGGGGCAGCATGGAATGGATTGGCATGGAATGGAATGCACTGGACTGATACGCAATGGAGTGAAATGGAGTGGCATGGAATGTACCAGCATGGCCTGGAATGGAGTGCTCCAGCATGGAATGCAATGGTATGGAATGGAGTGAAGGGAATGAACTGGTACAGAATGCACCAGTATGGACTGCCATGGCCCAGAATGGAAGGAAACAGCCTGGAATGGATTGGAATGGCACAGAATGGACTGGCATGGAATAGAAGAGCCTGGAATGGAATGGACCAGCACAGAATGGACTTGCATGGAATGGACTGGCCCAGCATGGAAGGGACTGAGTAACGCGGAATGGCACAAAAGGGCACATCCCGGCACGGCTCGGTTCATCCCGGCATGGCATGGATCAGCCCAGCACGACTCAGCCTTTGGATTGTTCTTGTATCCGATGCTCCTTGCACTGATTAGTACATGAGGGATGCAAAAAAAAATGGGGAAGAACTTTGGAGCATTCAGTGTCTTCAGGAGGAGTTCAGCTCTTAATGCCCCAGAATTCCCCATGAGGAGCAGGGCTCAGGGGCTGCAGCGCCTGGGCAAGGAGGGAGTGTCCGCTCTCCCTTAGTATCGCCTTCTGCTTTTTTTTTTTTAGTAAAAAATCCTTCCTTTCTGTAGAGCTGCTCTCAGAGAGGGTGGTGAAGCATTTGGCAGGAAAACCAACCAACCAGCCAGCACCAACTCCGTTTTCATCTGCCCTTGCAGCTGAGCATGCTGTTCCCCAGACCCCCACCTCTCCCTTCCCCAAACCCTTTCGGTTTCTTTTTTCCCCTTCCTTTTTAACTAGATTTATTTCCCCATAAAGGAGGCGGATTCCATCCTGAACACCCGGCCACAGTTTCAGTGATCAGGCGCTGCTCCGGCACTGCCACCTTAATAGAGGGTTTGGCTGCGGGACTTCTCTCCATGCCGGGGAATACCAGGCACGTGAGTCCTCCTGGATGCTCCAGAGCTCCTTCCACTCCCATCAGCAGCCACTTAAGAGTCTCTTAGGCATTTTCCTAGTTCATGTTTACTGCAGCTTAAAAATCCGTGAGTTTGGGCTGGAAGCAAAGGTATGACCTGCTCTGAAGCACGCATGATGCCCTGCTCTGGGCCCAGTTTACTGCAGGAGCACCAAAGGAACGGGAGCAGGATGGAGATCGATAGGATTAAGCACCGGAGACTCCTCGGTCTTGACACAGAAAATCCTTCCTCCTGTGCTGCACAGCTGGAGTTTCACAGGGCATCGAGACGCTGCTTCCAAGAGAAGCCCGCTGACACATTCAGCCACCAGCAGCAACCTCACCTGTTCTTCTAGATCCGCTTGAAGTCTCCAAAACGCTCGGCAGGGAAGGGGTCAGCGCAGCCACGTGTTCATCGACCGCAAGGTTTCTCTCCCAAGAGTTTGGTCGCTGTGTACATGAAGCTGTTATGAGTGGATATCAAGCTTCCCGAAGGGAAACCTTCCCAGAACCTGGACTCACACTCCTTCGACGGGGAGAGGAGTTTTGCCTGGGAGGGCAGGAGCTCTGAGTACCTCCTTTGGGTTATTATGTAATTTTTAAAAAAATATTATGGCTCATGAACATGCTATTTTGTACCTCTCATGTGTTGGGTATACCCAATGACAGTTTCACAGCCTTTAATGACTTGCTTTAATTAATGCTGAATTAGCATTAGCTAATCCTGGAATCACAAGTGTGCTACTACATTCTCTTCAAAGATGGGTCACTGTAGCAAAGAAAATGTACGTTGCTTACCCAGGGCTGCCCCAGGAGTCCATCGCAGAGCGGGAAATAAATTTCTTGAGCATCCTTTGGCACTTTGAGCTAATGGTGAGATGAGAGAGCTGCAACTATCTGAGCTCTTGGCACTGCTGAAGCATCATCTACGTTTTCTGGGATGGTCCCTCCTACCTGCAAACTGGGAGCAGTGGCTCTGAAGTCCACTATGGCTCTGGAGATGGCTGCTGAGAAGCACTAAGTGAGGGTTGGGCATCGTCACTAAGGAGCTCTCAGCCCTCTCCAGGTTTGCAGCGTTCCTGGGTTTATGGATATTTGTCCCTCTTCCATCTGCTGGCTCAAGATGCTGCCCACGGAGAGGGTTTCCTGTGAGAATGAAGTTGGGTTTTTCCTGGGTTCTTCCATCTTTTACAGCCACACTTGGCTGGGTTGTTCTGCTAAGATCAGTGGTGCTGTTTTCGGATTAATTAATCTGCAACCGGCCTCTTGCAAACAACTGCATCGCCTCCTTCCTGGGCAAGCAGCGTTGGGCAGCCCGGAATCTGTGAGGTGACGGGGTAGTTGATCCCTGACTCGTTCCCGCTGCTCAGACATTTATTGGCTTCTCCATGTATCCATTCATGCTCCCACCCAGCAAACACGCAGGAATCTTGGTCCTTGCCAACAGAGAGAGAAATATTGAGAAGGGAAGAGAAGGAAGGAATGTGAAAGGAGGAAGGGGAAGAAGGCAGGAGAAGGGTCTAAGGAGGGATGGGATTGAAGAAGAAAGGGTTAAAAAGCAGAGATTGGAGGAAAGATGGTGGAATTGGAAAGGTGGAGGGACGAGAGAAAATTATTTGCAGACATGCAGTACCAAAGGCTCAAACGAAAAATACATGGGAAAGATTAAACCTTTCAGGATGCCACAAAGTCCATTAGCAAGAAAGGAATGAGGGTGCAAATGTGTTCTTCACCTCCCTCCTCTTAAAGCATAGAGATAAAATAAAGAAAAATATCCCAGGGAGCTGGTAGAGGGGAGCACCACAGGGAGAGTAGGTTTTTCTCATCTGTCTGTCTGTGTCCCCCTCTGCTCCTCCTGCCTAAAGGGCGATCGGGTCCTGAGCAGGGAGAGCCACAAGGATGTGACCTTCTTTCCCCTTTTAAAGCCACAAGGATGTGACCTTCCTTCCCCTTTTAAAACCCTCCCCAGACCTTCTTGGTAACATCTGGCCCCTCTCCGCGGTGCTTTGTTTTAAAACTTTGTTAGTGCCTGGCACCCTAATCCACGCATGCTAAAACTATGACATTGGGGACAATTTAAGATAGTTTGCAGAGGCAGGCTCATCACCAACAGGGTAAAGAATAGCCTTTTCCCCCCCCCCCCCCCCCCAAAAAAAAACCAGAATGGCCTTTTTCCTGCATGAGTAGGTCTGTCCAAACAGAGACCTCAGAGACTAGCCTCAGGACTCAGATATCCCACAGATCATTCAAAAGCTATTGAATACTTACAAAAGTTTACATATATATACACAAACACACACACATACACACACACACATATATAAAATGAATACATGTCTAGCCATAGTAAAATAGAGTTATCATTTTATATTAAACAAGGAAAATGCAGATGTGTCAGCAAGTGCCTTCTGTCTAAATACAAAAAGGTTTGCAAATATTTGCACTTTGAAAGGCATTTTAATAAAAGTTGGTTGAAACTCACTCTTCTGGAAAGCTTCCTTTTTGCAGATTCTGAGGAATGCCTGCACAGCATTCATGCCATAATAATACAGTATTGTGCTATGGAGAATGTACAGTGCTTATATTAAAAAACATCACTTTGATTTGGATCAATCATTTTGTCAAAGAAAATCTAATAAGGAGAAAGTAACCTTTAAAATATCATATTTCTTCTATTTGCCAGTGAAATATTTTGAGCACAACAGGGGAGAGGGACCTGCTAATTAGTTATAAACATCCTTAGAAAATGGTTTTAAGTCCAGTCTAGAACAAATATCATAAATGCTCTTGTGTGCTAGATATGAGTCTCCTTCTCAAGGGATGAGTTTCTGCTAGTATCACAGAAGACCTTGCTAGAATATCCTCTATTTTTTCTTGGTTCATTCTCTCTGCTGCCAGGGCTGATTCATATTCTTGCTGCTTCTCTTCCTCCTCGGCATTACGGACTTCTTGTTGATAGGCAATCTGAGCCTTGAGTTGCTCTTGGTATTCTTTTGCTTCCTTTACTTTTCTGGAAATGACATACGAATAACTTATTTATGAGGTACATGTTAAAAATAACTCTTTTTTTTATCTGCTAACGTGCAACCTTAGACCAAAGAACTATTCAAAACACCTGCTAGGAGTTAACAGTAACTGCTACTCTATTAAACAAATGTGACATTGGTAATTAACCTGAAGTTCTTTGGAGCATGAATTGCATTCTCTTACAAAGCAGACTGCAACATCAGTGCTTAAGAAAACAGAACAGAAGAACAAGAGGAACCCCTTGTAATCAACACGTTTTCTCTACCCCATGAGGGGCAAGAGGAAGACAGATAATGAGTATGGTGGGTTTGGGCTCTCTCCTGGCTGTGCCTCACTGCTGTAGCATCCTCACACCCAGTTTCCTCTCCCTTGCTCTGGAGATAAGGCACTTCCAACAGAGAAGGCAGCCTGCTGGCTCCTGCTCCAGTGCCGTGCTGATATTCAAGGAAAAGGCTGTCACAATAAATCATCCTTCCACTCCCCTGTCACACATTACTTGCGTTGCGCACTGGAGTGGCAGGGGAAGCCTCCCTACATGCTCAGGCACTTTGAGAGCAGAAATTACTAGATGCTTAAGCACCAGCAGCCCAGTCACAGCTTGGGTCACAACACAACATGAGCTGAGCCACATGGCGCCTACTGACTGCGCAGAGTATCATCCTCGCTGCAAAGTGAAGCGTATCCAAAGCAAAGTCCCCCATGTTTACTTCCCCAGGGTGAGATTTCTGCCCTATCTAAGAGATTGTTACTGATAAAACTATTGGAGATGCAGCAGATACCAGCTCTGGAAGGAGCTACTTGTTTACCTCCTGCTCACATGTGCTGACAAGGAGCAGAAGTATCAAAAGGTCTTTGAATGGGTGAAATGAAGGTGCTTTGCCCTAGGTTTGTCATGACACCCAGAGGTCTGTTTCAGCTACTGCGAATAACAATAGTCTTGCCTTGAGGAACAGCAAGGCAAAATTGACCCGTGGAAGGGGGTGATGGGTGCCAGTCTGATATTTTGGTGGCTGTGTTATGGTTCCAGGGAAGTGCATGGGTGGAGTTCAGCACTAAGCTTGAATGCCCAAATTCCCCTAGGGAAGTAGTGAGCTAACCTTTCATTACACCCTCCTCTCCAAACCTCACCACTCCTAATAACAGCTCAGAATTGCAAAGAATGTGTTTACAAAACATGATTAGTTTAAATCATGTGATGGTCCAAAGAGCCCAAAACAAGTATATGTAATGAAACACCATTATTTGTACAATGAGATCAGAATCAGTAATCTAATACCAACTGCAGTATAATTGGGCTGCTACTGAGCAGTTTGGAGCTGTTAGGTTTTGTAGCAGAGCCTCTCTGTACAGAAGACAGCCAAGTTCTCTCTTGCACAGTTAGTTGAAAAGGAGAATTAGCCGACTTGGAAGTTTAAAAGGTTAGCCTGCAATGAAAGGAACCTGCAGCATAAAAGAAAAATACCTTGCATATTTTTCTTCTTCGATACATTTGAGCTCTGTGATTCCTTCAGCGAATAGCTTCCTTTTCTGGGCGAGTTCTTCCTGCTCCTTTGCATTTCTCTCCGCTGCAAAAAATAATTTAAAAAATGCTTTTAGAAGATGCTTGCTTGCTTAGCCCCGATAAGCTTGAAGGGACAGTGACACTGTATTCAAGCTAAGCGGCCTAAATAGAAAACCCAAGCTTTGTTGTTTCTGGAGAGACACACAAACAATTGGAAGGATATACTCAGCCCATTTCTTTTCCACCACTAGGAAGACTTCAAATTCAGAGCTGCATAATAATAATAATAATGTAATTAATAATAAAGATTGCATGCTAATTCAATCCTTACTGGGCTTTGTTCTGCTGATAGTGATGAGAAATCCACGTAAGGGCTGCCCATGGGTGCAAACTTGCAGGAGCAGATTCAGAGACAAAAGCCCTGTTGTACATTACTCACCCAGGCATCCCGTGCCCGCCGGTCCTGCCTGAAGCGGCCTGTCCTGCTCCCTCTGCCCCGCCATGACTGGCACTCACAGCAAGAGCCCTGTTCGGTGCACGGGGAGGGAGTTGCTCCTACTTACACTTCTCGATTTGCAGTTGTCTTGTGTCCAGGACATCTTTCAGCAGCTGTTTTCTAGCTTCTTTTTCTAAGTACAGTTTCTCAGCCTTCTTGGCCCAAGCCTTTGCCATCTCTTCCTCGAGGAGCTTGTCCGCTTCCTTTTCTTGCTGTTTCTCCTCCTCCAGCTGCTGTGCCAGGTGTGCCCGGTAAGTCTGCTGCTCCTTGAAAAGTTCTTGCTGCAAACACATGCACATCTGCAGATCTGAGTAAACAAGACCAGCTAGGTATTTCAAAAAAGCCACGAGAAATGTTGACTTGTGGTCAATACAGGAACGGGGCTGGGAACAGAGATCTCTGGTCAGATCACTGCTGCGCAAAGAGCTCTGCAAAATCTGTGCCATGGCCAACAGCCAATTCCTGGAGAACAGCAAAAGAGCCACAAACAGTGACAGAGTTGGGCTCTCCTCCTAGCAGTTTGCCTTCTCACAGCACAGGAATTGCGCACACGTTTTCCACAGCTGTTCAGACAACTTCATCCACATGGGAAGCCGTGGAAGTCAACAGAGTTTTAAATATCAGTTCTGCTATTTTTTTCGCAAGGTCTAAGCACCTGGTGATTACAGAAGAAACTGATACCACTTTCTTAACCTACAAGAATTTCTAAATACCTGAGCAGAATAAGGAATGCAGCTCCCTGCTCTTAAATGTACCTTGAGACCTGTTTTCGCCCCAACGTTGGGCAACCAACTTGTTTTAAATCTAAGAAGTGACAGACACATCCCTGTTTTCACGGCATCTCCAAGATGTTGAATGCAAGGTCATGTGCCTAACCTGAAGAAAGTAGCTGCAGACATTGCCAGGGGAATCTTTTCTGCCAGGAATAAACAAGGGCAGGGTTACAACTGTTAATGAAAACTAACCTGCTTAAAAACAAGGTACATTTTTTAAAAGTAAAAATAAAACCAAGATGCCCTTCTTTTCTGCACGAAAATGTTCTTAATTTCTTTAACAAAAAATGAACACCAAGAAGTATCACGTAAAATGAGGCAATAGTTGCTTGTGAGCTTTCTGTAGCTATATAAAAATCCTAATTCAAGTCATGCTGTGGCATACACAAGCTTTGCACTCTTCAGCTACAATTCTTTCTAGCTAGTAAAGATTTAAAACTGTTTCTTAGTGTTTTCATGCATTAGAGGAGGTTAAATATTTACTTTCCTCTGCAGTTACAAATATTTAATACATTAGGTTCATGAAACAGAAAACCTTTGCTTATCTCCATTACACCCATACAGTATAAAGACCCAGAAAGTCAAGTAATTCACATGCAATAAAAAACACACAGGGGGACAAGGTTCCAGGACTACCTGGGAGTCTTTGTCGGTCTCACTGCCTTGAAGAGAGAAGATCAAGCTTTGAGGTACTCACTGTGACTGCAGGGGATAGCAGGCTTCTTCAGAGGGGCAGTGCTGGCAGGAGGCAATGCAATGAAAGAATCCCCTTGTTCAGAGGATTTCATCTATCCTGCGCAATTTCACTAACAGCCACCAGATTAGTCCAGAGGAGGTATTGCCCCAAACTTCAAAATGAACATCTCTTGCCCTTACTTTTTTTTTTCCTTTTCTCCTCAGCACCTCCCTGGGATTCCTGAAGAGTTTTTTTCTAGGATCTTCATATCCAGAGCAAGCTCCTCCTGCTTTTCTTCATTAAGATGCCTCATCTTGTCCTACACTGCACTGAGCAACATGTCCCTGCATTCCTTCTGCTTCTGCAGTTTCTCCATCTGAAGACGTTCGCTTTCTAGTTTAAGCTGTTGCTTTTCTTCTTCCTGTAACAATAAAAAAACAGACAGCTTGCAAAACATCATGTAACTTCAAACAAAATGATAGGTAGGATTCACTTAACTGGAACACAGAAGAAGGAAGATAAATGTTCAAAGCCTTTCTTGTTGACATTACAGGATTTTGGAAGTATCAGTGTTATCTGTTAGAGCTGTTAAAGAATGAACATTTCAGCATAACATTCACTCAAATTCAGGATTTCCTCTTTAATTATCACACCTGCTTCATACCAAAATACTGGAGTGCTTGACACTCTCTAAATAATTCAAGTGGATAGACAGTCATCTCTTTAGAGAAATTAATAGAACTGCACCACATATGATGCATATCCAAGCCCTTATACACAGCCATAAGCACTAACCAGTAGTGGAGACATGTTATCCTCCCTATAACTGTGTATATTGTATGTGCCGTGCATGTTAATGGATGTTGCAGATATATTTAAATATAGACACACCAGATTATTGATTCTACATGGTATTGTTTTGCTTAAATAAAATAACTTAGTAGAATTCCTGAACATCCTGCATTTGAATGAGTTTACAAGCACAACTGCACTTAAATATCACTGTAATGCAGCATGGGGCCACCATTAACTCACCTACAGGTCTCAGAAACCACATGCTGGTTTTTGTTAATCTCATTTTAAATAAGATGGCTCTTTCATAATGTGAATAAATCTAAAACACATCAGCAGGTTTGTATAAACAGCTTTTCTAATCTTTTCCATATGGAAGGACAAGCTTTGCTTCCTACAGAACACAACTTGCTCTGTTGGACATAAAACAGCCACCCTGACTCTGCAGGGATTCAAAGCCAATGCTCACAGTGCTGCCTTCCTAGGGTTGTGAAAGAGGCTCTGTCTGAAAGGCCAAAATCACCTCCAGAAGCTGATAAAACAGCTTTGAAACTCACTGTATTTTGAGTCACTGAATAAGTAATCCAAAAGACTATGAACAGTAAAGAAGGTGGAAAGGGGTGGCAATTCCTGGGGAAGTTGGCAATATGGCATACGTGTCTTTGGCTGAACCCTGACATCAGTGGAGTCATATGGGAATTGCTAAGGGTGGGATCCACGATGCTTTTGCTATGAAAGTTTATACGAACGCGTTAATACAACACTGTAAAGGTGCAAGGAAATTGTTACCACTGATCCATCTGCAAGTCAAGACTGAAATGCCAGGAAAGCAAGTTTTCTTCTGAAAAATGAGGCCCGAGTCCAAGCCAGCAGACTCCCATAACTCATTAAGTCAATGCACTAAGTTAATGCAATAAGTCAATGCAATAAGTCAACCAGTTAAATGCAATTAAGCCAAGCCTACACTACAAGAGGATGAGAAAAGAGGAAGGCAGTGGCTAAATGGGAGCTAAATGAGCCAAATATTTCCCATGATGTGACATCCGCCAGCTGTAACAGGTGAAAGAGCTTCTGCATTGCTTGTCAATCCATATCTGTTAAAGACTAAGCTTTCAAAATGGGTATATATTCTGAAATTCAGTCAGCTAGGGTGTCTACACCTGCAAAACACTAGTGCCTACATTAGTGACCACAGAGGGGTGCAATGCGACCATGTAACTGTGAAAAATGGATCAGGTGGGAAAGAGCAGGGTGAGAACGAGCTGGGAGACGTTGCCCAGGGGCTTGTGGTTCAGCTCAGCAGCTTGACCCAAGATCTGGGACACAAGAACCTTTAGCTACCCCACTGCAAGTCAGAAAATTTGAAAGATAACCAGCAAAAGGTGAAAACCACTTCAGTTTCCTGCAAAGGCTCCCCGAGGCTTTGAACACTACAACTCCATTACATGCTAAATTTCAGGAGATCTATTTCCCCTGTGTAAACAGGAGTGCATTTGTCACGGCTCTGGGAAAGAGGCTTAGCATAATAAGTGAGTCTCAGATACTAATGGAATCAGTGAAGATACAAATAAGGTAGGGATTAATCTAAACGTCTCGTAAGCCTGTCATGAAGAGGGCCTTTAGGAGATGGCTGAATTGAGAGCGATATGGAAGTTACCAGCACACGAGCCTCCTCTTCCTTCAGCCGCTTGGCTTTCTCCCTGTGAGCACTCTGCACGGCTACCTGGGCTCTGAGAAAGCTCAGCTCCTCTGCTGCCTTCTGCATATCTGTCACCTCCTGTTTCTCCTTGGCCAGAACCGCAGGGGGAAGAACTGCTACACCTGGATGTCTACACCTGGATGGGGGAGTGAGATTGGGCCAAGCAGCACCAGCCAGGACCTGTGGTTTCATGTGAAAGCAAAGGTCTCACTGTGTTTTCCTCCCATCAGCGTCTGCTATTTTCCTGCCCGTGATTCTGTTTTGAGGCCCGTGGTTCTGCCGCAAGCTGTTGGGGCCAGGGACACCTCCATCTTCATCTGCTATTTCTAAAGCACCCAGTTCCCTGGGTGTTGTGCTGAAAGGCCCTAAGCTCAGTATGCAAGCAATAAAAAGAGGAGCAGTGCCACGGAAGCAAAATTCACATTTTGCTCAGTATCCAGAAGGCATTTCTAACCTCCTGTT
>NW_010580894.1:98209-146018 GCF_000705375.1 Tinamus guttatus | reverse complement strand
TGGCTCTACTTTGTCCAGTGTTAATCTTTGCCTTAAATTTTCCTGATGTATTCAACTCCAAGTGGCAATTCCTGGTTTAATAGCCCATTTTTGTTTTAAGGAGAAGGTGGGCAGGCAGCAGCTGCTGATGGACCCAAGGCACCCGCTGTGTTTTAGTGCAGGTAGCAATGGAGGAATGGCCGTGCCCATATCCAGGGAGGCGATGCCCTGCACAGGGCCCTGCTCTGCTGTGGTGACCAGGTGAACTGCTGCGTTGTACCCCACGGCTGGGGAACACGAGTGTGGTGGGGGTCACCCCCATGCCGCTCCCTGTGCTGAGCCAGCTCTCGAGGCATTCTCAAGTTCCTGGTGATGTGCTCTGCCCTGCTGCTGCTACTGCCATTTTGGCTGTGGTATAAGAAGACTTGACAGTTGATGCCAGATTCGGAGAGTCTTGTGATGTTTAAAAGATTCTTGTCTTATCAACGTGAAAGGCTTGATTAAAAAACCTTTCAGCTATGATCATCCACTGGTAGTACAAGCAGGGTACCAAAAAGGGGTGCGTGTCTCATGCTTCCTTTCCTGTGGCCTGGAGACAGCATGACGGTGAAAAGTCCTGTTCAAAGAGCAGGAAATGGATGTTGCAAGGTACTTATCATGGTCTCTAGAACCAAACTTAGCCTGATGTTTGTGAATCTCTGTAGCATCTTTCTGAATTAGAAAAACCCCAAGGCAACCAGCCTTTCACTGAAACATTGAAATTAATTCAGTCTTTTGGAACCTAATGAACTTTACGTACTGCAGTTGACAGCAGCAAAGATTGTCCCATGTCCATTTCCATGCTCAAAACATTAAGCTGATAGGCATTAACTGTCGCCCAAAGTATTTTAATGCTTTTACGAATGTGTGTGTCTGCGGCCAGAATGTGTGCAGCTAAATAGTGCTGGCACCAGTTATTGTGTTCTCCGCTTGCATAAGGCAGGTCAGTGCTGCATGAAATATGATAAATGCACTTACCCCACAGTATGTGTGGAGGTAGAAAACAATGACAAAAGAAATACAAATATAAGTGGTAAATGGCAGGTTTCCATTTTAAATGTGTGTAATAGAATGTGGCATAACAATTGCATAAAAATACCAACAAAGAATGTAAAAAAATAAATAAAAATATATAGAAACTAAATTATGCTGTCGCTGTGGGTTTTTTTTATTTGTTTTTTCTTTTGAGTTTTTCTTTTGTGTGTTGGCATTAGTACCCTATTCATAAGAGTGCTAGGGCAGCTTATCTTTGGCTTCTTGTTTTCTCAGTAGTGACTTACTTAAATTTAATAGCAAAGAGGAAAAAAAAGCATTTGGACTAGAAAAACATGGTTATTCAGAGTCATTGATTTAAAAGAAGTAGTAAAGCAATTGGGATTATATTAGAATATTTTGTTTTAGCCTTTTTTTTAAGTAAGTGAACACATCTTTTCAAAGGGTTTCTCTTTCAAAATATTGGAACTAGATACCTAAGAAATTCATTTCTCTAAGCGTGTTGGCTCATCTTAAGTTTCTGTTGGATTACTAGTCTGCGCTCTGGATGGTAGTTCAGAAGCCAGTAAAACATCATAAATTGTTAAATGCAGAGATTGCACTTTTTATGTATAATTCTTCTGTTTTCCTTTAATAAGGTCCTTTGAAATAAAAAAAAAAGAGAGAATTTTAAATAGGTACATATTTAATAGGCACATTATCAAAAAACAAATGCAAGTTGCTACATCATCTTTAAATTGGGTTAAGAATCTCTGATCTCACGGAAGACGAATATTGTCTTAGAACTGACATAGATACTTTTTACATACTATAACAGTTTCTTAAATAGCAGTTTCCCAGTAGTTACCTGATGAAATACTGTAACAGCAGGGATGCATTTGATGAAAACTTCTGCTCCACTTTTGCTACAGTTGGAATCATCTCCTCTGGCAGAGGAAGGGGTCTGTGGAGGTGGCACCGCTCTGCTTATTCTAAGGTGAAAATAAGCATCCAAGTCCGGACACGAACAGGAGCGCGAGTTCGTCGTTTGAGTAAATCACAGTGGGGCCTTTTTGTGGGGGGGGGAAGTATGCCTGAAAGAAAACCCTTTGCCTAGATGCTCTCCCTCTGGCTGCTCTTTAAGAGCTCTGGTAGCTCTTAATATAATACACAAACAGCAGGCCAGTTGCCTGGAATACAGAGCTGGGAATTGCCACTGCTGCTGCCCAAATCAACCAAGGTTTGGGAAACTGCTGTAGGCAGGAGTGTGTGTGTGTGTGTGTGTGTGTGTGTGTACACAAAATCCCTGTCTTTATATTAATCAATTTGATTTCTGTTAACGTTACAGAAGTCAGACTTGTTCCTTTCTCTAGCATGTACAACTCGAATGTCATTTAAAGCAAAATGCAAAATACACGGGCACTCAAAAATCACATAAAACTTGAAGATCCCTAAGAGCAGGTACAAATTTGATGTAAAGTTAGAGAGTCTGGTCAAAGACGAAAAATGTGTTGTACATTGGTTCGGCAAACTTGGTATGTTTTAATGTTGCAGGTCAGTGCCGGGCCGGTCAGGACCTTGCCGGGCTGAGGAGTTCCCAGGGCAGGTAACCTGTTGGTCACTGCTGATGGGGTGTTCGGGAAGCCCCGACTCTCAGTAGCTGATGCGTACCCAGAGGCTGCATTTAGCCCTGCCTGGCCTGTCTCCAAGATCTTGACTTTTTTCCCCAGGACAGAGGGCCACAGCTGGGCCATGCTGGGCCACGGGCACAGTGCCCACCGTTTCCGCCATGTAAGGGACAAGAGTTGAGGAGCTGAACTGCAGCAAAGGAGGCTGAGGACTGCTACTGGGAATAGCAGGAGGCTGAGGAGCCCGCGGGCTCCCTGTGCTGGTGCTTTCTGCAGGCAGGTAAGAGACCAACTGGTGGGCACTGGTTAGGGGTTTCTCCTCTCACCCTCTGGATTATAATCACAGCTTCTGAGGACTAGAAGGTCCAGAGAAACCACACTGAATAACAGATGGATTTCTGATGCAAACCACTGGAAAAGCTATCAAGGGAATGTGCATTAACGTGTCGCTGAATTTAGCCTCTGGTGTTTCTGAGGCCAAAATGAACCAGATGCTTCAAGTAAAAAGCAGGAGCGTCATGTGGCTGCAATAGTCGTGCAGGGAAAGCTCTTTCAGTGGGGTCTAGTCAGTGCTGTGCAGCTGGTCGATCTTGCTCTCATCTCTAGGTTTCCGATTGCTGCAGCCACGGGCTGGAGAAGCTTGCTTCAGTGTACTAGCATCTCTGTGTGTAAAATACTGCTCTTTGCAGTGTGAGTGCCCTGAGGCTTGTTTTGGAAAGGTGAGGAAATATTTGGTTGAAGGATAGTAGCAAAATCAATCAATAAATTCATTCTCCTTCGGTGGGTGGAGGTGAAGAATGACCAGCCCCTGCTGGGCTGTAGTGAGGCTCCCCATCAGGCAGGGCCTGTTGGGAGGTGCAGGCACGGGGTACTGGCCACTGCTCTCCATGTCCTGCCGGCAGCATTGCTGCGCTTGATCTGTGATCACAGACTTCCCTGGAGTCTTTCTGTGGTCATGAAAAATAGACCAATCACATCAGAAGACCTCTGCAGATAAGGCTAATGTTGTGGTTATCTTTTTTGCAGCTGTCCTTGTGTAGTTACTGAGTAGAATAATTGCCATGTAGAACTTCAATGACAAAGCACTCAGGATTTCTACTCACTTTAATCAAAAGCTCTTGGTTGTTTTTTGTTCCCTTTGGTCATTTAGTAGTTCTATGAGGATTAGTTGTGTAGCAACAGGAGTCCTGACTTGATGGACTCTGCTGAAGATGCAGTGGTTATGGAAAGCTTTTCTTCAGGCTTTTGTAGACCAAGGGCAGAGATTGTCACTACGCTTTCTTAAAGATTAATGTAAGATATTAGCAAACTGCATATAGACTGGAATAGAAATTCAACATATTTGCAAGGTGGAGACAGACAAACACTGCCCCTTCCCTACCTACTCTTCAGACTATTTCCAATTTCTAAATACTCAGTAACTGTTATTTCAGGTTATGCATTAATTTTTCTTAATGCCGTTATTTAAAATTTGGCCTGTTTGCTAAAAAAGAATAAAAGAAGAGGAGAAAGAATGATGCAGGAAATAAAAATGTTTGAGATTTACCAGCTTTGATTGAAAATGTTTCACAGATTTCTCCAAAGTTTTCAATTATTAATAAGCGCACCAGGCAGTTCCTTAGTGATATTTAAGTGATGCAGTCATTAATGACAAATGGAGATCTAATTTATTTAGCGAAGAAAACAATTGTAGTCATTATCAGAGATGCTGTGTGAAATAGTGAAACATAATTTCTGTTGAGACCTTTACCTCCTATTTTCATGTCAGTGTCACAGAAGAGCAGGGGAAAAACTTTCTGCCAGCCAAACGCAGCCAGTTTCATGTTCGTCCCCCTCCACTCTGCTCAGGCTGCCAGAGGGAAAGCCCAGGAAGTGCTTGGCCTAGCTCTTGGTTATGTTCCTTAGCAGGACATTAAGCATTATCAACATAATGGATTTGCCTGAAGAGTGGTTTGAGTAGTTTGGTTAGCCTTGCAATGGATTAAAAGCTGTCGGCTGAAGGACAGTAATGTTTAATGCTCTCATAAATCCCCCTGTGCACCTGTGATGCTACCTTGTGTAGAGGCGCTGGGTAAACGCGTGGGAGAACGGGTCTTTGATGGAGACATGGAGGAGAACGGGTCCCTCGGTAGTGCTGGGCTGCTGTCTGATCCACATGCCCACGCAGCAGGGCTAGACTGGCTTAGGAGTGGTTGCCTTTGTGTTCAATGGGATGTTGTGCAGTGGATGTGCAGAGATCGCTCTGCTGTCTACAATGTTGTTTTCTCAGCTGACAAACACAGGCAGAATAAGATGTTCATAAAGATCTTAACTGTGTATATAACTTACAGACTTTGTTTGGTCTTGCAGTGGATGTCTTGGATATTCCCATGGTGATGCTGGTTCATCTGAATAGGAGCCTACTTCAGAGAAAAAAAAAAAAAAAAAAAAAAAAAAGTAAGAGTTCTGATCTGATAAGGTTACTTTGACTTCACCTATGGGAAGCAGCATCTTCAAATTGTGAAGACGGGAATAGAGCTATAAAAGTGTTAATGAAAAGGTCTTATGTCATGGCAATATACATAATGTTCAAGGATTATTGCTTGTCAAACAAAAATTTGGAAACAAATATGACTGCTATCCTATTACTGTTTTGTAATTTTGAGCTTAGGTGGCTTCTGCCTGCAGATACTAATATACACTGACTGGAAAAGCTTTATACAATAAAATTCTATTTTACAGCTCAAATAAGGCAGTATAAAAAATGACAGTGCCACTTACAGTGTGGATTTGGGCACCTTTAGGCAACTTGGTAAGACCGTGTGACTTAATGGGCTGTGATATCTATTTATTTTGTTTACCCTCCCCTGCCCCGTGTCAGCACGGGCACTGGTGAGAGGGCAGCACCCTCTCGGCAGGGCTGCACCGCTGCCCCTGCACCAGGAGCAGCAGCCAGGGCCGCTTCCGCGCGAGTCTCTGCCCCTTGCTTCGCTCGGCCGCCTTTTCAGGCTGCTTTTCAAGCTGCAGGGTCTTCACTGCTGCCACTATCACAGGGATGAAATAAAACTGCCTAATACATAACGTGATAAAATGATAGTACATAATTCCCCCTGACTAGAAATAGATGTTTAACAAACTGCTCCTTCTAGGCTTGTTAAAGATGAAATATTTATTACTATATGTTAATTACACATTTTAAGCAGTACTTAAGTAATCTGAAAGCAAGACCTAGTCATCTCTAAGAATTTTATGTGATTAAATCTTTCTTCATTAGTTTTTTTTTTTTTGGTGCTAGCACAGTTTGTTCAAACATTTTTAATTAAACAGTGTTTGCAGTGTTGATCCCGTTTGTAGGATGAATGTTGGACAGGTTTCTCTGTGAATTTCATGGTCCAAACAAGATCAGACTGCATCAGACTCAAAATTGGTTGTCTGGGCTCAGACTTAGTATCTTTTCACATCTGAAAAAGTCTTATGGGTACAGTAAAGTTACATGTTACCCTTGGGATATTAGTTGCTGACACTAACAATCAGTTTGAAGAACTCTTGTGCCTTCTTTTTTTTTGGTGGCACTATCTCTGACAAATTCATATCCATAAAGTACACTGTAAGAATTGTCCCCTGTGCGACTGAAGAAATTAAAGAAAAACACCACTACTTTGCAACTTTTCATCTTAAGCTGTTTAATGTCATCATATACAAAATTATGTTGAGGGAAATTATTGGATTATCAGAATTTCAAAGAATTGTTGACAAATTCTATCATTTTAAGGTTGATTAAGAGCTGAAATTTGTGTTACTTTGGGACTCTCTTCTAAATAGGTAATAGGCTGTTACCAATGAAGAGATAAAGAGAAATAAAGCAACTTTAATCTTCAGTGGTTCTAAATGGTACCTCATTATGCAGTTGCATAATTAATTTCTCTTGTACTGTGTTCATTTAAAAATTATCTGGTCGTATGTGACCGTGCGTATTTAATGTACTCTGCAATAGCTAGACCATGATGCACCCTGCTCATTAGGAATGAGACTTTATTTAATATGCTTACACACACACACTCCTATATTCTGGGGCTCTTGCTCAGACACAGTTTCATAGGCTGGAGGAAGACATGTCTGAGTGCACATCGGTGTATGCCTGCACATAAATAGCTTTCACAGGGGCAGTCAACAAAAGCTCTCGTATATTTTCCTTCTCTTCAGCATCACTCTTCTGGCAGTCACATGCATTAAAGAAATAGGGCATGCTACACTAAGTATGATTATTCTTAGGCCTATATCAAAGCCCTCAAGGCTCTCATTAGACTTACCAGTAAAACTGTATTTTCTGTAGTGAGCACAATGCTGTGCAGCTCACTAGATCTGTGCAGAATGTTCTAGCTTTGTGGTACCTGTCTCTGTAACTAAGCTCAAAGGAGAATAAACTGATTTCTCTAGCATAGATTGTGCCTCAGAATTAACCCCAAAGTCCATGTGAAAGCCACTAACTTTTGGTATTTCTGACTATGCTGCATATGAACTTGTTGGACACGGCCTTAGGTATGTTTAATTGCATGTATATGTGAGTACATATTTATGGGGGATGTTGCAGAACAATCTTGTCTTTTCTTAAAGCTGCCTTACAAAATTGACTAAAACTGAAATCTGTAGTAAGTAAATTCAAATTCATCTTTAATTTGCCTCTCCATTGAACGAGCCTTTACTGAATAGTGTTTCTTGTAAACATGTGCTGCAACAGGGCAGGAGAATTTTGCATGTATCTTCGGCTATTTTCTACTTGCATTATATATTGGTTACAATAGGGAATATTCTAAATATTTTAACTGAAATATGTATTAAGATAACCCAAAGCCATTTGGACGGTTAAAAGGACTGTCAAAAACAGAAATGTCCGAGTTTGTTAGAATTTTTCAGCTTAAAAAAGGCAGTTTTATTTTAAAGAATGCAAATGTTAGAATAAAACATTCCCCTGCACTATTTGTGGAGTGCAATACAAGTAGTTGTTTAGTACTTTTTAATCAGAGATTTGGAAAATACTTTGGGGACCAGAAGATCACAGTGAATCACAGCAGTTATCTCCATCTCAGATCTCTGGTCAGAGATTTCATCCAGACTGTAAAGCGAATCTGTGACAGACTCTGTCTCAATAGGTAAAAATGATTGACAGAAATTCTTAGTACTGCCATTCAGCCATGTTTAATAGTGTCTTGCTGAATGGCCAACATGCAAAATGAGGATAAAAATTTAGCTCTGTGAAGTCTCATTGATAATTAAAAAAAAAAAAAAAGAAAAAAACTATTACAGTAATTCAGTGTGATCCTACTAATAAACTTTGAACTCTTTTTTATGACCCATACTGACAGCAGTCAGTATGTTTTATTTTTTCAAGTATATGATCATTAATGCACCCATGGGAAGTTGATTACCATCATACTCTAACAAATGGTAAATATCTGAGAAGAAATAGGATCTTTTCTGCTCTTCTTCCATATCTGTATGGAGTGAATTCCTTCCTATGTAGCACTTCCATCTCCCTGAAGCAATTCCTAGGCATTTGCAGGGTTTTTGATCAGTCTGAAGATCGCAAACTTGTGCATCTCTCCCAGCAGTAGCTGGGTCACTTTTGCCTTAGGCTTTTGAGAATAAACTGTTTGAAAACTAAGTGGTTGCTTTCTCTAGCATGAGAGTGCTTGGGATAGCTGTTTATAGCTCTTAAAAGAGGAAGTGCTTTGCTGCAATGTATAGTTTGTGCAGCCACTGTTAGTGATGGCCAAGAGTGAAATCTTCCCATTTGTGAACAGTGCAAACCTGGTGTCCGTAGTATGGCAAGGAAGGGCAGCTTGGTCTTTCCAAGCCTCCTGCTCAGGTGCAGCAGCAGCTTCATTTCTTTCTGTTGTTGTTTGGTTCCAGACAATATTAAAGTGCCTAAATTAGGAGATGAGTGATCAGCCTATCGCTGTAGCGAGCAGAGATGTGATTTGATCTGTGGAGATGCCTCTCTTCATCAGCTATAGAGGTAGCCTTGGGCAAGCCAGCTCCTAAATTAACTCTCTCAATAAAGCATCTTCAATTAGATGGGGCAAACACACGCTCTGGGGTTGCGCTGTCTCAGCAGAGTGGCCTGGGTGCTGTGCGGTCACCCTGCTGCGTGCCGTGCTGCGTGCGCTCATGCAGCTGCTTTCTTCTTCCTCTTTTCCTTTAATGTATCAGCTGTTGTTAATCCATTTCTTGATAGCTGATTCCTTGTGTTTTATTGTGCTCTCCCCTTTTGAAGAAATTACAGGCAAACTGACAGATTTTTTGAGGCAATTTGCAAAACATGAGGAAACAGGCCTGACAGAGTTTAATCATGTTATAAGAAATTCTCAGTCTAAAAGGCAAACTATTTTAGTTATATTGTGTTATTGTGCCATTAGTGCCATTTGACTGCCAACTGTGCAGCAGTGGGGCTCCAATCAACGGGGGCCTTTGTGTGTTTGCCCTTGCAAATAGCACTGAGGATAGGAGGGAGAGAGGCTCTTAGTGGTGCAGGTTTTTCAGTGATTAAAAATACTTGAGATCCATTTCACTGATCAGAAATGTGTCTTAATGAGACAATTAGTCAAACCATAAAGGCTGCACAGCAATTTAGCTGGAGTTACTACTGCAGTAATTTGCTGCTGCTGTTTTCTTCCTCCTGGTTTGACTCCTTCACAAGAGCCTGGATGAAAGTTGCTGCAGAGAGGATCTGCGGGCTGGGTCAGGCATTCTCAAATGGCCATGATTGGCTCTGGGGCAAATAATCCCCTTAAAAATGAGGGAGACTTCAAGAGAAGTGTAGTTATTTTACATATTAAAAAAAATTAATGTCATTGCCCAAGTGGCTACTACAGTGACTTCAAATACCCAGCTGCCTGCTAGTGCCATGGCAACCAACCACAGGTGATGTTTAGCGGACGGGTACCAGCCTGAACGGGCTGCTTCAAATGTGTATGGCTTTTTCTCTTCTGGAACAAATGCACAGCATCGGGATCTCGAATCTCTGATGCCTTTTAGCCACTGTTGTTCTAAATGCCTGGGGGAGCTCATATTTTACCTCACTGAGTGGAAGTAGCGTGTCATATTAAAAGGCTTCATGACCTAATGATTAGGTCATCATATTACTCTAAATCAGAGCTGTTGTTGTCAACTCATACTTGCCTTGAGGTCTCCTGCTCCTGTTCAGAAGTGAAGCCTTGTGTTCCTCAAAGGTTGTATTTATTGCAGCTAAGTAAGTTGATCTATTAGGACTTCACATCTCCCTAAAAAACTTTACTCATTCTGACTTGGAGCTATATCAGAAATATCCTCAGGTTGATATTACACAGACAATGAACACAGCAGAACTTTAAAACTTCTTTTTAATAAATTAGTCACACTCCTGAGTTCTTTGCCTGGAGCATTTGCATTGATGTTCATGTCATTCAATGCTCAAGTGGTCTGCAGAGTTTAGTCTCTTGTCTTTTGGAGTAAATTCCACTCTGGAACTACCATTATTTAAACTATATAATTAATTTGCATTTACCTAAGAGACCAATATTCAACACAGTGCCAGAGGGAGCGGGAGCAGTGATCCATGCTCATGCAGCTCTGAGCTGGGGCTTTAGGGGCGGGCGTGCAGAGTCTCTCCTGCTCCGAAAGCCGCCGTGTGGCAGCCGTACAGCCACGGAAGGAAGGAGAGGTCCCTTCGGAGCTGCTCCACTGGCAGGCACAGTGGCTGGGGGGCACTGGGGTGGCCGCCTTGTTTGAGGAACCTCTCGATGCTGCTGCTTACAGCTGGAGGCTGGAGTGAGGTTAAGTCTGAATGTTTTCAATTTCTATTCTTGTTTTATCAGAGCTGAAGAAAACTAAAATGTTGCAGTCTTCTAGAGGGATGCTATGATTTCTTCTTCATTCAATTTTAATTATTTTTTCCCCCTTACTGGAGGATAGTTTTTTTTATTGCCTCTGGCATCATTAAGTGATTGGAAGTAATTGGAAATTATTTAAATTATTGGCATGACAATAGCGTTATTTCTCAACACTGTTTTTGTATTGGTGCTGCAGTAAACTTGATTCATTTGTAACAGAAGTATGTCCCTGCTGATTACATCTGACAGGTGATACTGTGGATCCACACTGCTGAAAACTTCTTTACAATGAAGTTGGTAAATCAGAAGTTAAACAACAAAAAAAAAACGACTCTCATACACTAGCTATTAAAAAAAAGAGAGAGAGACACACACAAAGAGAGAGAGAGAGAGAGAGAGAGACTGCAAAAGGAGCGTTATTTTTGAGATACCTGGTGGAGTCAGTGATGGTGACATCCGGTCAGCTTTAGCCCTATCCTGGTAAACATACCAAATTCCTTCATTGTAGACCCTTGTGCTTTGTCTAATGGCCCAGGAATACTCTGGAACTTTTTTGGCTAACAGAAGGGCAGAATTGGCCCATCCTCTGTCGGGTTAAGAGTAGGGAATTTTAGTCTGTAGAATTCTAGACTATAATTAAGTATTCTAAGAGAGCTCTTTTGTCTTTTTTTTTTGGCTTTTTTTTTCTTTTTTTTTTGTTGTTTTGTTTTTGTTTTCCATAGAAAAGCATTAAAAGTTAGAGATAATACAGCATCTCTGTATTATATTTCCATATAATTAAATGTTTGGGTTGATTTGTAGTTGTGAATAACTTTGAAATGGCATCTTTAACATAGGAAACTTTCTAAAAGTAGAAAGCATGCAAGATATTCCAGAGTTTGAATCTTTTGATTAAAATCAAATGATTAGAACTACATGCAACTCAATTCTACGCAAATCTGTAATATTCAATTTGGTAACATATGACTAGTTCTGAAGAAGATAATATATTGGTACCAGGTTGACACATGGATGCAATTAATAATCTTACGTAGAGGCTTACTAAGAGACATAAAAGTGTAAAGAACCACTGTATCCTGACATTGCTGGTACATTTGTAATATAGGTTAATTGCCTAGAGAAAAACAGGGGAAAAGAGAAGGTATCCCTGTAAATCAGTAAGCATTCAACACTGCTTTTCTGGCTTCTTCACAAAGTGGATCCAGCTTGCCATCACCTCCTAAAGGAGAAAAACACAACTTACACCCATTTATTCTTACTTTGCATTAGTATTAGTATTCATTATTGTAGCATCCATAGTCCTTTACATTCAACCTCATGGTACTTTGACTCAGATTGACTCTATCCTTTTTAGCTGTATAATTGGAGATGGATTCAGCTTTGATTTGGATTGGAAGCAGAGTCAGGAAGTGGATGCAGCACTGCGGGTGACTCCATAGACAGGATAGGGGGAGAGACAAAGAGAAATGTGAAATGACAATGTTGGCAGAAGTTGGAGTGTTTATGCTTTAGGAAGTGCTCATTTCAAAATCTAAGCATTTTCAGTGAGAGACCTTCATGCTTACCGAAGTCCAGGTCATTGATGTCGCAGCAAAACACGGTCTCCCCATTTACTATGAGCTCCACAGCATTCCAGTCTGGTATCTCTTCTAGAGTGACTTCGTGCCCATCTGCTTCCAAGACAGCTGCAAGAGAGCAGAGAAGCAGAGAGCAGGGCTGTCCTCGCAGTTTTAGAGCTTATGTGACCACGGAGCAAATAACAGTACTAGCGTGGTTAAGTGCTGTACAGAACTCCCTACAAATCCTATCAGCTCTAATCTCTGGCTTCACTGTTATTACATTAATGGATCTCCTTTGAATGAAGCCTGTGTCATTTCTAGTTCTAGCAGTCTCATAAAGGCAAGAAATTCATTATGTACTTGTATTTGCTATTAACTGGCTCAGCAGCTATAAGACACACAATGTATTTATTTATAAGTGCCAGAGAATAAAACTAAATTCAAAAGAAATCTCCCATAAGTGTTAAGATGGTGCTGTAAACAGCTGGAAGTCTAAGTCAACAACCTTGATAACCCAATTGTTCATTGATGCATAATTTATTTTGCTTCTCCTTAAAGAATAATTCCTCGTTACAGTTAAGAACTTGAGATTTTGCGAAGCTTTCTCAGAATCAAACTAAAGGGACAAAATCCTGCCTGAAGCTACATACCTGTTTAGATACATTAGATGTGTTTTATGTTTTTGTTCTTTTTACAGTACATTATATAGCATTGCTGTAAATTAATCAGAACTGTGGAAGCAGAAGAATGGGCTGAAAATGCAACTCCAGCAGCACATAAATACCATCTGCTTCTGCTCAGGCTCCCAAAGGTTTAAATTCTTTTGATTCCTCTTATTCTGGAGACTTGTTGTACTAGGTGGAAGCAGATTTTTGCATGTTCCTTCTATCTTTTCAGGATTTTCTATCCATTATTTGTCAAAGCTGAATCAGTGTGCTGCCAATGCAACTCAGTTGCTTTAGCCCATCTTTTTTTTCTCTCTCTCTTCTTTTTTTTTCTTCTTTTTTTTTTAAAGCAGGTACAAGTGCCACTTTCCTTTTCCTAGCTCCACTATAGTTGTGTGATGTGCAGGATTGGCATTACTCCACTGAGACAAACATGTAACTGAAGTACATCCATCTGCAACAAATAACTGCAGTATTTAAATTTCACTTACTGAAAAACCATAGCAAGTGACTCAGTAAGGAGCCCAGGAATCTGGCTTGAGCTTCCAAGTTTCCGGTGTTGGATTTCTTAGGTTTTTTTTTTGTTTTTTTTTGACAGTTGAGCAGCAACCGCATTGGAGAATGCTGACTGCTTTCTTTCAGATCCTGATGCCAACCTCTGATCATTAATTCACATGTTTACAAGGGATCAAAGATGAAATTCATCCTTCAGGGGGATGACTCACCCAGACACTCACTAATTTCACTAGTTTACTAGTTTAACCGGTCTTTCCTAACCCACAGCACGTGAACGTTCAGATGACCCAGTCCCAATGAGCACACACGATCTGGGGCCCGTCCCGTCCCGTTCCGTCCCGTCCCGCCGCGCACCTTGGCCGTTGGGAGCGGCTGTGTCCCGCCCTGCCTCGCGGCGAGCGCGCGCAGGTAGCAGCGCCCTGTGGGACAGCAAGAGGCACGAGAGGTTTCTTGCGACGGTTTTTATTTGCTCAGTTCGTAGGGCCAGCGTATCCTTCACTCCAGGTTTTATATATTTATATATAGGAATATAGAGGCAGGTAAACACCATATTTCAACAGAGCACAAAACAAAGCTAACTGTGTTATTAATACACGTTTACATTTGTCATAAATCTAGACTATTTTACAAAAATAAAAGTATCACTAAAATATTTTTATTTCTGTATAACTCCTGTATCAGAAGTTCAGCTATATTGTCATAATAGGTTCTAGTTTACTTACAGATAGCAGAAGGACTATATTCAAAAAAGCACAGTCACAAGTCAAGTTTCTTTTGCTTTTGACTGTTCCTTATGACTACTGAGGTTCACCAAAGCCTGGTTTTAAATTGAGCATCCCAGCATTGGACGTATACCTATGTGTAACATGAAATAATTACCATCATAATCTATTGAAGTGAGTTTGTCTCAAGTCCAACCAAGAGGTTACTTTAAATCATTGCAACTTGTTATATCAACATAATTATACTTAGTCTATCAATTAAGGTTTTTTGCCTTCTTAATATAAGCAATTTTTTCTATAGCTTACTGTTTAGAAGCATTTCTAAGACTTCACATTTTATTTCCATAAGTACATGTGCGCAGATTTTATAATCTCAGAACATAATCTAATACAATTAACTTTAAGTAGGCACATAAGAAAGCTATTTGATGATACCCTTAACACCCTTAATAGCTGCAGCGTTTGCAGCAATTGGAGTAACTGAGTCGAAGCACACTTCCTCAGGAAGCTCCTGCCGACAGAGTGAGGGTAAGTTTGTAATGCTCTGCACTCTAAATTTTTTCCATCTTGAATTTATTCAACACTCTGTTGTTTCAACATGCCTGAGCTGCTTCTCAAGTTTCTTGAGCAAAGTAAGGTACTTTGCATATATTACATTTACTGAGAGTAGTGACTAAGGTTATGCACATACCTGAATTATTTCCCCTGGAGTGACTGAGTTCAGTGAAGCTGCTCATTTCAACAGAATGATAAGGAAAGTAGAGTTGAGTGCAAAAAATAGTTAAGCCTCTAAGTATGGAATGTTATTTTCCCCTCAAGTAAAAGACATAATGTCAGTGTTTTCTATCACCAATTACATCTGAAATGCCTATTATTGCAGGTGTAGATAAGTAATGGACTCTTCTACTTAATGATAAACTGGTGTAATATCTCATACATAATCTGGATTTCAGCCTGCATTTTCAATGATTGTATATTGAGTATGCTGTGAGAGCTATTTTTAAAAATTCCAGCCAAAAAGATATAATTAAAATATACAGGTAATATTTGTAAACAAATAGCCAGTATCCGCCCAAGTAGAATATAAAATAACTACTCACACTATTTTTATACACATAAAGTTTCATTGTTATTTCAAACATTTTTTTGAAAAAATATTGAGATTGGAGTGCTACATTTATGTTAAAAGTGCAGAATGCCTTCATAGTGACATAAAAAAAAGCAAAATTACTGGAAATATTTCAAAGTAATTTTTGGAATTACAGTACAGGAACAGAGTTTAAAGTCTGTTTAAGTAGAAGCTTTAACAAAGTTAAAGTTTATTTTGAACAGCATATTTATCAAGCAAACACTTGGTTTGACTAACACAGATTATTTTCTTTCTTTTTAATTTCATCTTTGGAACAGCTTTTATGCCATATTTTCTATATAATCGAACTTTAACTTTAATTATTACTTTAAAAGCATAAACTTTAAAAGCATAAACCCAGCCCTCAGTTACTGTAAATCAACATAATTGATTTGCTGCAACTTAGCTGACTTGTTCCAACTGATTATCAGGCCCACTGTGCTTTAATATAAGGGGTTAATATAAGGGCTAGCCTTTGTCCTTCAGACAACTGCATTTTTGTGACTTTAAAATAAGCAAGGATGTATATACACCGTACTGAATCACTATCTAAACTTCTCAGACAAAAAAGTATTCCTGCATCTAACTAGCTTATTGTTGTTCTTCTAATAATTAGGTCTGGAAAAACTCTAAACAAACCAATGTATTTCAGTTTGAGAGAAAGTAGTTGAAAATATTAGTTCTTGGAGTGAGTGTGGGGAATTAAAGAGCTAATGAGAGAAGGCTTAAGAAAACACTCCAAGTTGTGGAAATTATGCAGGTACTCTATTATTTATTTTCCCTGTTTAATTTACTCTCTATTGCAGAATAGGATTATCTGTATCTAGTATTAAAAAATATAAATTATAAATCCCTCGTAAGTGGGATGATTCAAAACTGAAATTAACTGTTACCTTTAGTTCTAGCTTAGAGCCTTTCATATCTTACAGACATCTCTTACTGCTTGCCTCTTGATTCCAGTTGCTTATTGCTGCTAGTTGCTTATTGTGTGGTTGCATACAGTGTGTTAGTCACAGTGACTAAATTAATTCCTGTGCGGATGAAAAGCTCTTAAGTGGGACCGAATTGCACTTTTGCTTTGTGCTCTACTTGTCTGTCAGGTTGACTTTTGCCCACTTATTGAAAATAAATGATTATTTTATTTTGGACAAAAAATTCACAGCTCTCTTAGCTGGGTCCTGTCTCCTGTATGCCGCTTTCTGCACAGACCTCCTGTAGTGCAAGCACAACATGTATGTCCAGGTGCTTGGTCTGGTGCCAGTGCAAACCTGAATAAAGGCTAGCCGGTTTCTGCATTGTTTTTGAGCTGGGGAAACATGCAGATACCAATGTAATTTTCCTAAAATCTGTTGCCATTTGTAGAAATATATTAGGAATAACTTGCTGTTGTAGGTGATGTTACCGAGGTATGTCTCTTGGATATAGGAAATCTCATATAGTATTAAATACTCTTCATGCAGAATTTTAACATTTCATGGCATGAGCTTGTTATTTACAATATTATGTTCAATATTCCTGATTGAGGGGATTTTTTTTTTCGTTCACATGCAAACCTTGCAAGAATATATGTGAATGTTTTAGTACTGTTTGCAGGGGAGATCAAATCAGTGTGCCTTAGTATTTTATTCACATCATATACAAACTTATTCAATTATTTTAGATTGTAAAATGGCCTGAGTCAATTATGGTTAGAAGTGGTTGTACCACACATACTTGTGTTACTGCCCTCTTCATTTCAGCCAGTGAAACAAACCTTTTTACTGAGTCATAAGCAAGAAATGGAAGCTTTAGTATTTTATAAGGTTTAAACATGGCAACAACCTAAAACAAATTACATCTTTTGCTATACACTAATATATTACTGCTTTTATCTTGCCTTTGAACAACAGTATCATTGTTTCCTTGCAAGATGCGTTCAGGAAAACAGTTGTCATGGCCTCTTAGGCTAGGGTTTGTGGTCACTCTGTGACTGCGCGGTTGCTTCCTGTTTAGCAATTGGTTTTGCAGTGGTAGAGCTGCATTTGCTACACAGATCTCGGATTTCTAGGAGGCTTTCTTCCACAGCTTTTGCAAACATGTCAGAAGAGGTTTCTTTACAGTCTTTAAAGCTTGAGATGCAAAATAATATATGCTCTGGCTGAGGGTTATAACATGCTCCATAACCATTGGGTACCACAGGCCCGTAGCAGCAGAACATTTCCATGGTAGTTGGAACCTGGTTGGAGGGAGAAGGTAAGGAACAATTTCTGGTTAATTGGGGCATCTGAAATGCTGATTAGGATTGATGCAAAACAAACAACGCCTGCTCTCCCTCCCCCTCAATGCTGCTAGTGTTTGAAATGCTGTGAAGCACCCTTAAAGAATATGGCATCCTTCAGAAGTCCAGACCTGAAGCTGACATTTGGAAGGTAAAAACTCATCTCAGTGTAGAATTTGATTGTCAGCATTAGAAAATTGGAATCATTTGAAGTAGGTTAATGCATTTCTTTGCTCATTCTATATAGATGTTTAACAGCTATGAGCTTTATTTACTTATTATTATAGACTTTGTAAGGCTGCATGCAATTATGCATTTACATAAACTTTTTAAAGGTTTTCTTTATTTTAAGCTTGTTCAATTGAACTGGTATGTGAAGGCAGTAATTGGTAACAATGTAGTTTGTCCACTTTTTAATAATCAATTATAATTGTTATGGTGTCTAAAATATATTTTAATGCATCTAGGTACCAGCTAAAATTACATTTCTATTATACTTCAGTTTAATTATGGTATAATATTGGAGTGAAACACTTTCTGCTAAGAGAAAATAAAAGATGTGTTAGAAATCTATATGTTTCACACTTTGTGTACATGGGCCTTCAGAAATGACATTTGTTTTTTTAATGGTGTAGAACAAGCCATTAGTCCTGCTAATAGAGCCATAGAATTGTCAGATAAATTTGCTGTGCAACAGCCGAAGGCCATATAGCTATTCAGGAGCACTATTTGCTCATGGATAGTTTCTTGCAGAATTTATGTAGCAGTATGGTGGTTACACTCACTCATGTCTGAAAGCCTACAAACATTATGACAAGATCAAATTACTTATTAAGGTTTTATGCTTCAGCATGCTATTATAAGTCTTTTTTGTTGCACAGTTCCAGTCTATGCAGTTGAGTTAGTGTTTCCCTAAATGAATTCCTACATAGATTTCTTCTTTCATTAGGACTGCTCCTATATGCAGTGAAACTTTTAATTTTTAAGCTGTGTGCTGCAATGGGCTTCCCTCTTTTGAGATCATTGAATATAGAAAGTGTTGAATCTTAAAAGTATCATAGTATAGTTGAACATAACTGTACATCTATAAGGGTCTAATACATCTGTAAATCCAGATGCATGCCAGTAGAGGTTGCAGTCTGATAGGGAATAACTGAAGGCTATAGAAGATTTTAGACATAGCTACTTTTAAGGAGAAGGTTGGTTCACAACTTGGCTTTTCTCACTCAGAATGCCAGCCTGTCTGGCTTGTGGCTGTACTGTCCTGGAGAAAAGAATTCCCACTAGAGCTAGTGTCTGGTGGGGAAAGAGGAAAAGACAGGAAAAGGGAGGATACATAGTACTGAAAGAAAGGAAGGACTTGTAAAAAAAAAAAAAAAATTGCTGGATTTATATGTATGCATTTCCAAAATTCGAGGGAAAGGCTTCGAGGTTTTGCATGGGAAGTAGTAACTTCAGTCAGTATTTACTGTGCTAATTTGGGGAAATGAACCACAACTGGAAAACATATCTGGAGAATTTTGCAGGCCTATTAATGCACAGTATTTTTTGTTTGTTTGTTTTTTTTAATCTATTGTTCCGACTGTGAATTGCAAGGTCTAAAGTACAACAATGAATTAAGTGTTGCATCAAAGACTATTGATTATGAAAAACTCACCTGGCTAGTTGAAAGGATGAATCGATTGCTTGTCAAATACGTCTCATCAGTAAATATCTCTGGCAGTTCCTTCAAGTGTTCCCGTGCCACCTCTCTCAGCCCCAGCAGGTGATTGTCTATTGCCATTCCAGTAATAGCCTGTGTGCAACATGACATACGTCAACATTCGACTAAGTATGGAGGTGTGTGCCTGGCTGTTGCTGCCCAGGTTTCTGGTTGCAGTTGAGGAACTTGGCTTGAGTGGTGTAGCATGTTGCCTCAATTCGGATATTACTACAGGTAATATCTGCTGATCAATAATTAGAAGTCCATGTGGTGCTTTGAAATTGTAAGTATTAGGAAAGAGCTTGTTCTTGAGATGCGTCATGTGCTGATGTTATCGGCAGTTTTAGATGGTCATCATTTCTCACAGCTGGATATCATGGATTGGTCTTTCAGAGCTGCTGAAGGGGGGAGCATATGGGGTACAAGATCCCCTAAGGACATTTGGAATTGCCTGTGCATCACTAGGATTATATTATTAGGAGGCTCCAAAACCCCTCTAGGTTGGAATTAATCTTTTATTCCATTGCTGCCTGGCTCTGAGTCCTGGCAGGCAAAATGCATGTGATTCCATAGAATTTAGATCCAGAGAGGTCTACTACAGATCTACTGGTGTTTACAGATTAACTTAATTTGGAAGGGACTTCTGGAAGGCATCTTCTGGGGGGAAATGCCTCTCAGAGGAGGGGCACCTTCAAAGTTAGATCCAATTTCAAATATAGAACAGGTCTGCCTCGGTCTACTAGCAGCCTGCACCGCTTGAGAAGACATGGAGTAGGGATAAGGATGCTTCTCTATTTAATTCATTGCCTGAACACACCAATTTCACTCCACCCAGGTCCATGTGCTGGTTTCACTAAAGAGCTGTTTTATCTCAGAGGCAGCCCTTGTTTCTAGGAGGGCATCTGAAAAGAGTAAGTGTAGGACAGCATAGATGAATGCACTGTTGCTGATTACAAGTTTTACTCCTTGGGCTTGCTCTGCTTGGTCCTTCTGCTCTGACCAGCTACCCAGTTCCATAGACTTGAGGAATTCCTTTAGGTTTAAGATCTTTGACTTGCTAGCATATGTGATGGCTAACAGGATCAAAAGGCAATAGAGTGAATAGGCTGGCAGACAGATGGAGAGCATAATTACAGGTGTTTTGTTGCTTTAGGAAACCAATCAAAAACTGGGCAGCTGAAGAACAGGACTGAGCTGTTCTGAATGAAGAAATTGTCTCAAATGAAAAGATGCATTTAAAGTCCTCCTTTTTTCCTTCTCTTTATTCCCCAGAAGTGGCCCAAAGACTATTAGCCTCATTCTAGTTGGTGAGTGCATTGATTACAGGGGGGTAGAGCTGAGGAAGGGAATAGTTAACAAGGAATTTTGCATTACGCTGCAAATAGAGCTGATATCCCTGCGGCATGGCACAGGCCCTCTTAACAAGGGAAACAAGGGAAGGTTGGGCTTACAGAAAAGCACAAGCTTGTTTTTCCTCTTGGGAACAGACCGCTAATAAATGTCTGAAGGAGTATATAATCTTGTTTGGCATATTAAGGAATAGACACCCATGGGTGAAGGGGCTATTTGTTCATCATGCCAGATGGAGCTGGGAAGCTGCAAAAAGGAACAGCATTTACTTGTTTTTCTCATAGAGGCAAACTGGCTTGATAATCAAAGGAATGTTTTGCTATCACACAAGATTTATAAGGCTGTTAGCAATGACATTTTTGCAACATAGATCAATGTCATGTCTGAAGAGAGGCCAAGACAGGCTAACGAAATAAACTGTGAGTCAACACATAGGAAAAAAATGCTAAATTAAATTTTAGGTCTCCACATTTAAGATAGCAATGCTACTAGTAAACCCTAACAAGGGGAAATAAGATCATTAGATTGCTTTTTGCTTTATGAAGTAGATGTTTTGGTTTGCTTGGGGGCTATTACATTGCATAACACATATGATTTAGTGGGACCATGCAAGTCTTACCCTCTCTTTTGAAACCACGTCAGTTAAATTCTTTTTAACACAGTGATTTTATTTTATTTTTTTCCTGTGAGCTAAACATTGTAAAATTTTCTTGGACTGAAATGTCTTGAGGATAGAAAGGCTGCTTTGAGATAGCTCAGGTGTGATGGTTTCTTTGAGGTAAAACTTGCCTCTGCTTTAAAGAAGAAATTTAGCTTCAGCTTCTAAGATGCAAATCCTAGCGTGGTGCTTGAAAAACAAAACTTCTATCCTGTTTATTCTGTTTCACAGACTTAGGAACAAACCCTGCCTAAACATGGCACCTCTTTAATGCTTCGATCATGCCTGAGGAAATAGCCACTAAAAGTGAATAATTTCTTGCGTATGATGAGTATTTAAACATAATCATCAATGATTATAAATAAGAGTTTTAGTGAATTTGTTAGGCAATGGTCTGAAGCAGAACCATGGGCAGCAAATTCTCTTAACGTAACTAGTTATCAACATTTATTAATTTCCTGAGTGGTTTGAGGAAGCTGTTAGTAGATTAAGTCTGTGCTTTGTCTTGTCACAGTAGGATATGGTGAGTTACCCAGTCTGAATTCTCTAGTTTTATTCAATAGAAAACGTGTTGTATTTAACACCAAACTTTTTTTCTTCCAGTGGGAGGAATCCCTTCCTTTTCTTACATATTGCATTCAGGCCTTTAAAGGTGAGTTTCTACAGCCCTTCCTCATTGTTAATGACCAGTATTTAATGGCACCTTGGATCAGTTCTCTGCAATACGTGTCTATCTGAGGAGCTATATTCTCAGCTGCTCGCAACAGACTTAATGAAACTGTCTGCTGAGGACCAGCTCCAAGATAAGGATCTCTCCTCTAGGGAGAAAGAACATAAGAAAATACGCCAATGATCAGTTTTAGGGGAGGAAAAAAAAAAAAAGCTTCCTGTGTGTTAGAGATTTTATGCTTCAGGTTTCAAGCTTATGTGTAACATTATATTTTATGGATCTAAATACCGGTAAAATTTGTGAATCTAGATTTTCCAGTTAGAGTTCTATCCTTCGTGCATGTTACAAGACCGCTAAATCAGTTGCTTTTGCAGCCTTGCTTGCTGCTTTTCCTGTTAAGGCACTCGGTTGTCTACTTGCTGCTTCATCTTAGAATGCTCCATTTCGCCTTTTCTTGGCTTTCTGCATGGCTAACGTTTAATGATGATCACAAAGGGCACAGAATAAAGGGTTATTGCATCTTACTAACTTTCTGCTTTGCAAACCTTTTGATAGTTAAAAAACAAACAAACAAACAACAAACAAAACCTAGCCTTTGTTATATTTTGACTGCAGGCACTTTAAGGCAAAGGCCATTTTTGAATTGTCAATTTGTACGGCACCAAGCTTAGTGTAATCTTAATTCCTGGCTGTGATTCCTAGTTAATGACAGCAATACAAGTCATGAGTGTTTCACAGATAAACATTCGCCATGAATACGTTGTGTAAGTGCCATATTCCATGATAGTTCTAGATGAGAGAGGTTATGCCCAAGAGTGGTGGTCTTGCCACTGATGTCATATGCAGAATTTTGTCATTTGGCCTTCAGGAAAATATTTTTTCTTAAATATGTCACAGTAAACACTTTCCTATTTAGATTTGACTGCATTTTATAATGCTCAAATACTTAAAGATGGCATTGCACAAACTAACTAGTCTTTATCCAGACAAAGCAATATTTTACTTACCAAAATAGTGTAATTAGTCTGAGCTGCAATTGCATCTTTAAATCTCTGCATCTTCTCAGAATCCTGTTAGGGAATAAAAATATATCTATTATTGAACTATCTTTCAAGGAAATTGCATTCTCCATCAATTCACCAGCAACCAATAGGAAGAAATGTCAAATGCCCCTTTCTGCTTGCTCCAGTGTAAGTACTCCGAATGAATGCACCAATGCAAAGCTGTTGGAATTAAGTGTCCTGATCAGCTACAGCACTTGGTGTGAGGGTTGACCAGGCTCATTGGTCATGTTCTATTTGAAGTCAAAGAAAGATTTACAGTTCATTTCCGTGGGTCTTTGGGTGTGTAGATTATTGCTAATTGAAACGCTTCATTTGAAGTAGGGAATGTAATTGCGGAGTGTAATTCAGCCTTTCAAAACAGCCAGTGCATCTTCTCCAGAAAGGTTTATCTGGACAATGACAGTGGTATTCATAAAAACCATTACTGATGTTTTAGTAGCTGGTCAAGAAATTACTTCTCTGAGAGAAGGGGCATCTAGAATTTTCCATGACTGCTCTACTCTTCATAGATGCTTCGTGTTTCACAAAACAAACTAGCAAATCTTGATTCCTGTCAAATGTCAGCTCTTTACATGAAAGGAACAATCCTAAGAAGTTCTGCTTTTCTATGCATCAAGTCAGATGCTTCAGTTTTGGGACACTCTGAAACAGCCAGGAATGGCTAGGTCTGCAGATGAACAGGGAACCTTCAGCTCCAGTGAAGAATGAATGATCTTTATAATAAACATCTTTTTAGAAGCAATTCAAGGACACCATCAGGGACCCTTGAAGTACAGAGTTTATTATTTTTTGCAGGACCAGAGCCAGGCCTTAGTTTCCTTATACAGATTAAATTATCAAATGCAGTCTTTAAATGTGTTTAATTTACAGCTATTCAAGCAATCTCTGAAGTGTCAGATGCTTCTTTTACAGCAGGTGTCAAATGTATGAGATATTTCTCCTGGTAGAAAATCAATCTGACTTGATCAGTCTTTGGTGACAGTTCAAGTTCTGTCTTGCAAATCACTTTTATTGACATCAGGTAGTTTTTTTTATTTATTTTTTATTATTCATTTGATTTAGATTAATGACTGTTAACAGACAATATTTTGGGCACTTTAAGGCTGTTTAAATCAAATTATGCATCTCTCTGTCCCGCAAAAGTAGAAATGACTTCTTCACATACACAGGAAATCAGTAGGTCTAAAGAAATGGTCTTGGAAGAGAGTTCTGTTAAGCCAATTTTGTTTTTAGATGATTCTACAATCACAGTGTATACGTAGTTTGGATTGAAAGCTATTAAAATCTAAACAAATATTTTTCTACTTTAAAAGTTTGTCACAAAGACAGTCACAGATTGATTTAGATGCCATTTGCACCTGTTAGTGGATAAGAAGGCAGAAAAAATAGCAGTGGGAGGGGTTTGCATTCTGCTTGCAGCCTTTCAGAGGGAATAAAAACTTCTTTTATCCCGTTACGCTTGTTCATATGAAGCAAAGGTCACAATATCAGATCTAAGTCATAAAATAAAAGAAAGAGAGAGAAATATTGAAGCTTTTGAAGAGCTAGAGAAGTCAGAAAGTGCAGGACCAAGGAAGGTGGAAAGAGACTGTTGGAGACAGTAAGAGGAATATGGCCAGACAACGTGCCAGGACAAGCTGGCTCATCCTAGCTCTACCCCAAGCCTGTGGGGAACATGTGTTGGGACCGGAGTTTTGCCAGGTGCCTGAGTCAGGAGGGGCGGGTTTGCATGGATGGCTCCAGCTTCTCTTGGAATGCTGTTAAGGCCTGTGTTGTGGGCAGCTGAGTAGGGCATTGTGAGAGTAGATAACAAAGGCATCTTCTCATCTACTGTATGGTAGTCACTAACGTATATAGCAATATGGTCATCATTGTCTTGAGTTACCTACACCAAGTAGGAAATCACTTCAGCTTTCCTTTGAGCTGTAAATTTTAATACAGAACTTCTTCAAATCTTGTTCATTATGAGGTATGTTCTGGACTTGGTAACTTTAAGGAGATTGAAAAAGCAGTGGTCAAACAGAATACTTCTCTGGACAATTTTTTCCTCATCCTCTGATTTTAGAGCCCTTTTTACAATGTTTCATTAATTTACACCTAATTTACAGCCCAGCAGTACTTCTGGCAATCTTAGTCTAGATGCTGAGGAACATCTATGTGGGCTGTTGACGCTATAATGGGCTTTTTGTGTGAAATAATCTATATGGCAGCAGTATATTGCAGCTAAACATCCGCCAGGAAAATACCCATACAGCAGTGAAGAACAGTGGATAGAAGGGGTACGCAGAGACATGCTAGGGTATGCGTTCTGGAGGTGGCAGGAGGGACAGTGGCACAGGTCTGTGCAAACACTGAGACTTCAGCTGTACCTCTTTCCATGACTACGTACTTCAGAGAACGCTCGTGCTTCTGGCAAATGGATGATGGTGTCTCAAAAAACAACAAGATTTTTCATTTTTGCAAGGTGGCTATCAGGATAGTTTGGAGGGCTGTTTTATTAGCTAGGTAATATCTTTTTATCGTTAAGGTTCAACTCCTTTGGGGATCCCAGAAAAATAATATTTGTCAAAAGCATGCATTTAAAATGAAAAAGGTCAGTCAGAACACTTCTACCCAAATCAAAGCATGGGAATTAGATTACTTCCCATATTTCAATATGCAGCCCAGCTATCTGTTGTAGGGAACTGGCAGGTAATTCCCCTGGCATGGCCATATAATGACCCTGAACTTCACTTGCTCAGCTTACATCTCTCCAGGGAGCAGAATTTGTCTCTGATGATGGATCATACAGAAGATGATAGCAGGTCTAAACCCAGATGTTTTGTTTCTTATAATGCCATATTTTGGCACTTGCAAATCTGTGGGATGCTTAAGTAAAAATAAAAATACTTAAATATTTATCTTAATTGCTGATTTGCATAAATAACAAAATCCCATAAAGCTTACTAGCCTGGCCTATGCCTTTATGGTTTTGGTTAACAGTTAACAGCTGTTGAGATTGGGGATTGTGAATGTATTTATTTGCTTGGGGTTTTACTGGAGAAGATAGAGGAGCCAGACCAACGTACCGATAGAGCTGACTTATCATCAATCATTGCTTTTACAAAAGCAAATGCTTCTGAGGTAGCAGACCTAATATTGTCGACTCTGCCCTCATCAAATCGGCGTATGGAAGCACTTTCATAGGTAGGGACAAGTCTCCTGTGCAATCTGAGAAAATGAAATAAGAAAAAAAGAATGGTTGTTTTCAAGGAATCATAAGGGCAAAAAGAAATATAGGCTCACTGTGTTTCATTGTTACAGACCTGATTTTATTTTTTGCATAGTATTCATCTTAATGTTAATAGAATTCTATAAGAAACTTAAAAAAGATGGATGCCCACTCCTTTCTAATATGAGGAGCTGCATGCCATGTATACATTTCAGTTGTACAGCACTAGTAAAAAATGACTTGCTGTGTAAAAATAAGTCTAATAAAACTAGAATTTACTGAAAGTTCTCAAGGAATATTTTATTTGTACTGCATCATAAAATAATTGTGTAATTAATCATGTACTTACAGGAGTGAAATGTTTTATTTAAAACAGGAATAAATGTATGTTGTGTGTGTGTTAATACAAAAATTAAAAGAGGGAAAGGGTGCCATTTGAAACTGATTTGAACAGAAAACCCACATTGCAAATGGAATAGAGCATGTAGACTATAGTTTTAATTTGCATCCAGGTATATTTAGCTACCACCTCCATTTCAGGAAACCTGCTTTGCCTTAGCTATTTCTAGCTCAATCAGGCCTCTCAGTTATAACTAGCTGGCCTCTAAGCTTTTTGTTGCATAAATGGGATTTGTATGATGGCTGAGATCCAGATGAAAATCTTGGACCTGGTCATTGCTGGCCTTGGCTAATGGAGTATGCAAAATGTGTTGGGCATCTGTTGGTTTTGGCTAGATAAAGACCACTTCAGGATTTAATTTGACATGATAAAGATTAAGAATTATTGGTGTAATAGGCTGTTCTGCAGGAAACCATGAAGCTGATCTCTATCCTGGGCATTAATGGAAATCAGAGGGTATTATCAAATCTTGAGGTGCCCATGAAGGGAGCAGCAGTAGTTATTATCTTGTATGGGAACTCTGATGTGAGATACTGCTGTAGCATCTGTGTTATTCCCAGCAGCACAGGACATGCACGTGTGAAAGAATCTAGCTTATTGCCACTATGCCCCCGAGCTATCCAAAGGAGCCAAAGGAGCTTTTCTGCCCCATGTACTCAGCCCCCCTTGCTGCTTTGGCTGCTGTGAATGGCAGGATTGGCTGCCACTCTCTGCCTTGTCCCCTCATCCTCTTCTCTGTGTAAGGCACAGTGAGAGCAGTGGGGAGGGAGCTGGCAGGGAATCATGTATGCGGGACTAGAGAGTGGGTCAGTAGAGCAAACTGTGAGAACGGGTGAGTGCAGAGAGGATTCTGCCCTAGGCCTAGGGGCAAATTCCATTTTGGCTGCTTTGTAGTCTTCGGGTAAAACTGCTCATTTCCATGCAGAAGGTCTCATGGTGAGGAAAATCTCAACCATGCTGAGCTGTCGTCAAACATCTTCTCTTGTGCTACTTTGTTTCTGAGATTTGAGTTAACCTTACCTGTAAAATGCTAGCTGAAGTGCTACTTGAATGTAGGCATCTGGACTAGTCTTTTGTTTTTTGATAAAGTCTTTTCCATAGTTCTCAAACTTGTAGACAGTAAAATCCAGATTTGTTACTAACCTGGAAAACAAGCAGAGATGGTTACCATGAGGGGCAATGCAAAATTCTCCTGTTACATTTGTTTTGCAGATAAAACCCAGATAACATTTTATGCCTGTACCCACTCTGAGATGAACGGGCTTCTATTCTGCAAATGGTCAAAAATGCTGCTGGTGACTTATTCCCACTAACTTTTACTCATACAGGTTCTAGACTGGGTTTGTCATCTGCAGCCCTGACATGAGCTGTGACTCTCAGATCATTCAATTCCTTCCAGTGAAACTTTTTTTTTCCTCTGATGTTTCCTCTTCTGAGGCCTAAGACAGGGACTCTTTTGTTCTCACCAATTTCTGAGAAATTTGTGTAAGAAGGTGAAGGCAGTAAGTTTCTTTCAGTGCTTCTATTTGAAGGAATTATAGCTTTATTTAAAAAACACGAAAAATTACTCCATATCCTGAATATTTTTATAATCTCATGCATACTTTTAGTCACTTTAAGGCCTCATTTAGGGTGATCACACTGGACAAACTAAGAGCTAATCATGTGTATAATGTTGATTTTTTATAGAAAATTGCAAAAAAGGACTGAGTGTCAAAATGAAGTCATTTGGAAGAAAATCTGCCATTGCCATGATGCCCATCCCCAAAATCATGCAAATATGTTGCAGTGTTGAAACCCAGTCAGAAGAACTAACCTTTGTAGCAACAGCATGGATGTAAACAAATTAGATAACTGAATTCAAATATTTTATTCAAACCAGCTGTGTTCTACTTGTCCTGTATATGCATTTCCATTAGTCTGATTTCTGCTTTAATCGGGTCAAACTACATACCCATAAAACCAGAGTTTGCATCCCTGCAAATAGAGAAGGTCTTTTCAACTGCTTTTCCGGTGATCCTTAGCTTTTGTAATATTTACATGAAAGCAACACAGGGCTAGTGCAATTCCTGAATACTGTGCATTAATTCCACACGGACCCCATTCTGAAAAGAGCTGCTAAGTAACTGCTGCTTTGGGAAGAGTCAGAGACGTGGGAAGGCAAGGGGAGTGTTGTAAGAGGAAACACCTTCCTGAACATGCTGTGCTGGGTAGTTCCCCGTTCACATTCATCCTTCAGAAAAATGAGAAATCTCTGTTACCTTTGCAGTTTTTCAGCTGATGATGCCAAGTGTGCCTGAATTTCAGGGCAACATTTCCATCTCAGTCTCCGTGGAGCAGGAAGCTCACTCACTGAGTCAGCACGGACTAATTTCTTGGAGCTTTCTTTCCTATTAATATGTGAGAGAAAATGCATTAAGGTCATAGCAATAATCTATTTGTTAAATTGTGCTTTCTTAGTGGTTTGCTGGTTAATGACGGGTGTCTAATGGTTGAATATGGATTAGGGTGGCCCCGAGTTGCTGGAGGGAGTTGATGCTAATAGAGGATCCCCTAGGCTTAGAGCGGGCACAGTAGCTGCAGGGAAAGGGGACTCACATGTGCTTGAGCAAATGTTCCGTGCACTGCACCAGGACGATGCCATCGAAAGGGGAATGCTCACACACGGTTCCGCACACTCCGTCTCTTCCTACTACAAACTAAGCAAGGGAAAAAACAAAATATGGTAGTGAATGTATCACATTCTGGATACGTTATCCATGGGAGCAACCCAACTTGACAAGAAATACTGTCATTCTTATGTGGTTTTCTTATTGATCATGTCAGGAAATTCCTTGACTAATTCCTTGACTTACAGATCCAGATGTGTAGATACAAATGACAGTGGGAGAATCTTAGATCCTTTTTATGCTGATATTTGGGAGGGTGTGAACTTTACCAATGCCCATTTGCCCATTGAGACAAAACTTCAACTTATCTACATGTTCCTTGTACTTTTTCTGGTATTTTTTCACTTCTTTTAAACTGCCTTTGGACGGACTTCTCCCATTCAACTCACTGTACATTTGTATCACCCTGATGTATCCAGTCTCCCTGGTTCCTAGGAGGTCTCATGAAGGTTCTCATAGGGGATGAATTGTAAGTGACACAAAAGATTTTACCTGGACCTTCCTCATTGTGCTGCCTCACTGCACAATTAGAGAAGAATGTGGAGGGGAAAAAAACAGATCTTATTGTGGGAATATAAACTTTACTGTGGGAAATTCCTTTATCATCTGCATTTGCATGGAGAAAAGATAGGATTTTCCTCTTCCTAAGAATTTCTATTTACTTTCGATCTATGACTAGCTTGAATACATCTGTTTGGGTGAATCCCTCATATACACCTTGCAAATGTATTTCCTTTCTGTCTCCTTTTGATAATGAATAGGAAGAAAATGTTTATTGCCACTTGTTTGAAACCTCTCTACTAGTGGCCCTGAAAATAACAGAAGATTCTAATTAATGACAAATGGTTCATTCTTTAAAAACATAATGTTTGAATCTGCTAATAATTTATTTACTGTGGCATAAATCAGGAATGACTCCTGAAATAGATTTGCACTGGGTTGGCTGGTGCAAGTAAAATTAGTTTAGCATGTTGATGCTTTTAGGTATGGCAAGAGCAAAAAGCATTGCGCAAGCAGTGTATCAGTCAGAGGCTTTTTTTTCAATTTTTCATGAGGTGTCACCAGTGTTGACAGTTGGAGATTAATACATTGTTTCACCCTGGCTCTACTGCAATATGTGAAAATAACTGTGTGACACTTTAAAATCTGACAATCAAAATGTGATTGGGAAAGCAGCTTGAGAAATCAGCACTTCCAAGAAAGCTTTGACAAGAATGTCATTAAATGAATAAACAGTCTGTTAAGTGAGAACCTAATACTAGCTTAAGCACATGCTGGATTGTAAACAGTAGTATTTCTAGGGCTCCAGGAACCAGTGTGAGGAGAGAGCAGAGAAAGCTATTCTGTTTTGCTTCTTTGTTTTAAGTTCCTAGTCCAGCTTTTTTTTCTGTCTTTTGATTGTGCAGAAGTAAATGCCTGCAGTTGCTATCAGCTGTCTACCTCTCTGTCCATCTCTGTATATGTCTAGCTCCTCATGTGCAAAGGTCAATGTCACAGAAGGTGGAGGTGTTGGAAAAGGCCCCCTGGTGCTAGCAAGGCACCAGGTCTGCCTGCTTCCCCTGCCTGCTCTGGCTGGCAGCCATCAAACGGCTCTGCTCTCAACACCAGCACCTCTTTCACTTGTTCTTGTGCCACCTTCTTCTTTCTCCCACTTGAGTCACAGTAGCCTCTGCCCCAGGGCAGCGTAAGTCCCTTGTTGCATGCAAGTGAGGTTGTTACCTGCATAGGTTTGTCATACCAACGATTGGCCCCATTTTTGTGGTAGCCTCCCCCGTGGAGCAGTTGCAGTGCCCTGTTTGTGTCGTTGAGCTCCACGCCACTTGGGCTGTCCAGGCACACCAGGCATATGCACCGTTCAATCATGTCGAGAGAGTCGCGGTTAGTGGAGTCTGGGGACAAAACAGCGAGATGTTCACATGCTGTTATTCGCCCTCAGCCCTGCCCAGGGAGCCCCGCTGTTGTGCACAGCCTTTGAGAGCTCCCCCTGCCTCTGCAATGAGCTGCTGTCACTGCAGAGCTCTGCCAAGAACAGAACGCCTGGGTGCAAGGAAATGTTGCACCAAGGAATTGGTGCGTTAACTTTTGCAATATATCTGCATCTCTTTCATGTAATTCAATAATATCCACTTTCTTGTTCTGCCTTTAATTTCCTAAAGTAATTATATTGCAACATAGAGCCATGTTGCTTTTAAAACAAGCAATACTTAATTTATATGTAACAGCTGGAGAAAGGGCATAGGGAGTTTCAGAGCTCGTAGTATTGCTACACTACCACAGTATTCCTCTGTGAAACAGCAGGGCCCTGTGTGGTTTTGTGCTGTTCTTCCAGTAAAACCCTTTTGTGGACAAGGATCTCTGCCCCATCACTGATCATGCCTTGTGTTTTAAAGAAACAGCCTTGGACTGAGTGTATTGCGTATTTCTCACAAGGAAGGGAACATCACCAGGCAAAGCTGTGAGATTTCAGTTTTTGACGTGGTATTGCCAAAACCTGTGTGCTGCCATGCTCCCCTTCCCACTGTCACTGATGCACTTGTAAGTAAATGGTGCTTTTCCTGGACTCTGTCCATGCTGCTTTTTCATAACCTGTTTCTCCTGCTTTTACACATGGACTCCAAAGGCTATTTTTACATTAATCTCAACACGTTTTCCCTTAGTTGTGATGTATTTACCGGTTATTTTGTCTCAGTTTCTTTAACTTAGAAATATTGAGAAGGTAAAGGTTTGTTGTGCTTTAGAGGGCCCATTTGAGGCATGAGAAGTATTTAATTGTGAGCATTTAATCTAGTTTTTAGCTGAAAGGAGAAAAGTGTAGAACCTGTAACAGAGACTTCTATTCAAAGACATAAAACATCATGAATTGCTGTTAAATGCTGGTTAAAAAGATCAAGTAAAAAAAGGCTTTCAAACATTAACTTAATCCTTCCATTCTTAACATATCATCTTTCATCTGTTGGTTTTGCTAGTGTTTGATGAAAGTATTTGTGTTTGAAAATGTAATTAGCTGAAGGTGTGTATTCAGATTGATCAAAGCTTCTTTCAAGTCTATGCTAAGACCAACAGATCTGCATGGGATTTGGAGGATGATTTTAGCTGAAGGAATAGAAAAATATTTAAAATTAAACAATTCAAATTTGTCTTTGACATACGGAGTCTTTTCAAAATGTGCATGTTTTTAGTTTTTGCAAATATGAAGAGCAGTTCCACCCTCTGAAAAAGCAAAGATTTTCATTTTTCCCTGTATTTTTAAAATAAGAAAAAATGTTCCTCCTAGAAATCAATAAAATAGGTTAATAAGGAGCTATAGCAGTTAGATACTTCTCGTCCAGACTAATTCTCCAGGTGCTCTGCAGTAAAAATAAATAAATAAAAAAGCAAGAAACAAAAAGGAAGGTAGGAGAAGGAGAGGGGTGATAGACTCGGCTGAGAAAGAAGCGAGCTGTGGGTTAGCGTAAGGCACTATCTGTCTTTGTCCAGCAGCTCCTGCGGGGAAGCGTTGGCAACTGAGAAGCTAAAGTGCCAGAAGGGCCAGAGTGGAGCCTGTGGGACAGGGGACCCTTGAGCACAGGAACAGAGGCTGTAACTTGCAGCCCACCAAAACCTGAGCTGGCCTGGTACAGGTAGTTAAACTGAGCTTTATGAGCTCCCTTCTTACCAGGGATCTGCATCTCCGTACATGTGAAACACTATCTCTGGGAAACTGCATGGCTTTCAGGAGCTTTATGAGGGAGAAGAAATGTCCCCAGCTCCTTAGCCACAGAACACTTTTCGCGTATGGCACTTGGAGGGCTGATAGTGGTTATGGTATTTCTTTCATTGATGCTATGGGTACATCAATACAAAGTCTGAGTTGATCCTCAAGGATGGAAATGGCCACATATTGATTGGCTTCAGGGACTTTGGGGATGGATCTCTTCAAGGAAAGATTGGTTGGATAGTGATTTACAAATTGCTACAGTTTGCTTAGGGTTCTGCTTTATGTTATCAGATAGATTTTGTATATGTTTCATTGTGGCTGCTGCCCACACAGATGTGAAGCCCTTATTCTGACATATGGCTTCAGGATAGCTTGAGTCAACATATTAGAGTGAATAAAATTAAACTCTGCTGGAAATAGAAATCTATCACAAAGATGTCCTTACTGGAGGGGAAAAAAAAAAAGCAAAGTTGATCAAACACTGACAAGAATCTCATGTAAAGCAGACAGTGAACTGCACAAGGATTTGTGAACCATGACTTGGGATGAGAAACAAATATTTCCAGATGGAGTTGAAACAGAGGGAGAAGCACCTGAAGTCCTGCAAGATATACTTTTCCTTCTTTTCTTTACAATTCACACAGCTGCATTGAATTGGCAAGTCTGTTTTTGCTAGTTGCTGGTTTTTTAATACCAAAACATGAGAAGAATGCCCTGGGACAAATTCAGATGCACTGTGCCTTGTGTGATCTCCTTACATCAGTAGAAACTCAGTTCCTTACACAGTTCCTCTATTTAGAAGAATGGATTACTTCTGCAGTTAAAATAATTATGAACCAGGTAGGGCTGAGATTGTTAGAATTCATTTGAAATCTTTTCAGGCTGTAGGACCTATCTGCTACCTATGGATCTATGCAAGCCCATGTATGTATCCCCTTTATGACATTTGCAGAGCACTGTATGGGGCACCTCCTTCCCAAACTGTCCTTTCTTTTCCCCTCCAGGAGCAATTGCAGACAGGCGCTTCCACCTCACATTGCTCCTCAGGACTCTTCTTTCTCCTTGTTATTGTCACAAGAACATTTTACCACAGTCATTTTAAAAGGATGTGTTAATATCCATGTATCCATGTGGAACATCATCATGCTATATAATGGAGGACCTTCGCTAATCTGAGTAGCCCAGGATGCAATTGCTGCTTTGATTATGGAAGACACATCACTGTGCTGTGATTCGTGCTAGTGTGGGGTTTTTTTCCAGCCATACAACAGAGTTGGTTTCCTTCTTCACTGAAATGAATATTTTGACAAATGCCAAGTAATCTAGACATAGCCATTTTAGAGCTGTTTCTGCTACTTTGGGCTATTTTCTTTCTTTTTTTTTTTTTTCTTTAAGGTGATCTAGGATTACTAATGTGACTTTGCTGCAAGTTACAAGGCAGTCACTGCTTTACTTAAAGACATGCCTGAAAATAAATTATAAGGTGTGTATTTTAGTTTCCACTAAAATACAGGCATCTCTTTCTTTCCTGTTGTGCAAAATAAAAGGATGCAGAGGGGGAAGCCTAAAAATGAAACATCATGTACATGCTCAGAGAGTGAAAAGCAAGTATCAGTATTGTTTAAATCTTATGTTTTGTTTTGCTTTCTGCACATTGAGAATGACTCACGGATTTATATTCAAGTTAGAGAACTTTCCAGGTCAAACTAAGTGCTAACAAAATGATGGTCTGAAATTACCACTCCTCGCATTGTAACTGCTCTGTTGAATTCACTGACTTGCAAAATTGAGTTCACTGACTGCAAACCTGGTACTGGTTAAAACAGCTGGTAATTTTATTGTCCGATTGGAAGCATTTTTTGATCACATTGTGATCAAAGAATGAGTTATTTGTTGTGGGTGGGGAGCAATAAGAATGAATGAAATGCTACGTGGGTGGAAAAAAGTATCCTCTGCAAACGTGTAAAACAAAAGTGCATCCAAGTGCAGTGTGTACAGTGAGTGGAAATTAAAAGTTGAATGAGAAACAGATAGAACAAAAATGTACAAACAGAAAATGAAGCAAAAGCGTTCATGATTTAAATGAAACATACCTTTTTTTTTTTCTATAGAAGAGTATGATTTTGAACAAAGATTTTCTCATTTTTTATTTAATCATATTTTCTAATAGAGGTTCTTTGAAGCTGGTGATACTCCCCTGAAATTCAGGAAATTCTATGGAATACAGTGATCTTTAATCCACCTCCAAAATAAACTCTCTAGGTATTCACAGCTAAGTATCTATTGATTAGAACATGAGCATGTTTCTACTGAGACTAGCCGTTTCATTGCCGAGCATTTTGGAGAAATAGCTTCCAGTGCCAACCCAGGAGAATCTGAGAGAGGTGACGTTCTTGAACATAAATAGATTTTAGCATTGATGAATTGTATCAAACCTGACAGTCCCTGAATATCTGATTTCCTTGTGCACAGAGTGGGTCCCATTGCTTTAAGAGAGGCTGGCTAGGAGGGTCCTTGGAGTCAAGTCTCTTACAGAGACAATGTTTCTGAGAGCTTTTAGCTATGAAGTACATTGTACCAGAATTCATCAGTACAAACATTAATTGGTTTAAGAGTGTCATCTGCTGCAAATTGCTTTGGGTTGGAAGCTCGTCTTTTTACTGGAATAATGGTGATATTTCCTCAGTTAACTTCCTTGGAAGTTACTGCGATATCAAGTGATTGAGCATGAGAAAAGTGCTATGGGATATGTGCTGTGCAGTTCTTTAAACATGCGTGTTTCAAGAAGGCCAGAGAGTCAAGAGTCTTCTGGTTTATTCCTTGTGGTACACTAATTATAGACTATGCAGTCTTTAGAAGAGGTAATATTATATCCAGTGTCTACTGTTAAACTGTAGTAATGGTCAGAACTGCATATGTATGAAATATGTATAAAATAATTATAAGCACAGATAAATTTGAATAAGAAAAGGAAGTACTTCCTTGGGATGCTAAAAATATTTTAAGACCGTTGACAGCTCGTGTATGTTCCAGGGCATTGGTAAAACAGCAGTATTTTCTATAGGATGGCTGAGTTTGGGATAAAGAGGTGAGTTAACATTTTTCTGAGAGGAAAAATTAATACCTAGGTCATCTGAAGTGGCATAAAAGAGGGAGTTTACACCAGTTAGTTTCAAGGTGAAATATTATAAGATGTGAAGTAATAGAGGAGAAAAATCCCACTCATTATCATGGCCCGTCATCCAAAGCATTCAAGAGCACTAAGTGCTATCAAAAGAGACAGGTAGCTGTCCCCAGATAACGGTGGGTTTCACCTTTCCTAGATACTCGTTTATGATTTGGATGCATCAGTTTCTGTCTTTCTCCATTTACCTCAGAGAGTACACTACTAGCTTCAATAGATGCTCAACTTTTAGATAACTTAGATGAGATGAAAAATGCCAGGTAGTTGCTAAAAACTACAGGATGTGTCATTCCCATTGGTACATAACGGATATGAAGAAAGAGACAAATCACAAAATCTGATGTAATGTAATTTATGTGATGAAAAACAGAGAATGGAGCAAGAGGCATTTACATGGTATAACACCTGAACATACACAGCCAAGGGTGCAGACCATGCCTGTTGCTTCTCTATAAGCTACTGCTGAACATTGACAGGCACTGAGTTTCTTCCTGCTAGAAAAATTAAGCAGTGAGGCTGCAGTTTCAGTCATATATTTGCTGTAAGGCTCACTGCCAGCAAAAAAAGGCAATGATGGTGAGGAGGAAGAAGATGAAGAAGAGAAAGCTGGAATTACTGCTGCTAACCTTTCATAAGGATCGTCCTGGCCTGTGCCCATTCTGTTCTTCCATCTGTCGTCAGTAAGCCGATTGGAGGCAACATTTCCTCTTCGTTCTCTGCCATTTTGGCTATCTTTCGTAACTGAGTGAAAAGGTCTCCCTCACTGAGGCGACGGAAATTAATGACAACATCCAAAACAAAAAACTGCAAAGGAACAGCAGAAGTCAGAAGAACAGTCGCAAATTGGTGGAATGGAGCCCCCACTAATCAACACCTCGCCTTAGCCTGGATCTCCTCAAGGTGCTGAAGTCCTGCCAAGAGAGCCAGACCTGAGGGCAAAGGAAGGCACCAACTCTGGGACTGGCTCAGGCCTTACCCCACTGCCTTTACAGCAGGGGAGCTCCAGTGGCTCTAGAGGATTGGATATCAGAGCCAAATAAAGCATATGTTATTTGAATAAGAATTAAAACATTTGAGGAGATAGTCAGGAAGCATGTAAATAATTTCCAGAGTATTATTTGTTTAGAAAAAAACATAACCAAGCTTCCCTCTGAGATGAAGAAGAAGCTTTTGTGGAGAAGGGATTCACCAGAATCCATTTCTTCTTTAGAGGAGTCTGTAGGTACTGCAAATATGGAACCATGTGCATGTGCTCTGCTCAGGCAAGATGCTCTGCTGCCTGGCAGCATTAACTGCTGTGGCAGACTTCCCCTCTACTGCTTCAGGATTTCTGCTTCTACCTGTGTGAACTTGTGCAGACATAGCTCAGGGACCCCTGAAAGGGCTGGTGCTGCACGTGCCATGCATTGTATGCCCATACTTATCTGTCAAGAGATGAGCATTTCCAGCAAATGCACTCTAATAGGTTTTTTTTCTTCTGTGGTTTTCTCCGTGTTTAATAAACATTTTTGTTTGAATGAGAAAGCAGATGAATTCTGCCACATTCCTCCTTTCTGCATCAGTGTACTCGGAACATAATGTGGGGTAAGGACAAAAAGTGCTGCAGAAGCATCTTTTGGAAATGTTGACAGTGAATCGTTGGTAAGAATCAAACAAGGCTCCAGTGAGCTTGTATGTAGCACGCTAATCGTGTTCCTGGGCAGTGATTGGATTAGGTTGCTCGTGAGTGAATATAATCCAACTGAAGGGACATAGGAACGTATATTTAAAAAAAAAAAAAAAAAGAGCACCCATTTACCTGATTGTTACAAGCAACAATGATATGTTCAGGTTCTGGCATTACACTGCTTTTCTGGGCCACAAGAGTGTCTTTGGTATGTCCTGGAAGACGATAGGAAGAAAAGAGTCCATAGTATTGCTTCATACAGAGAGGATGACCAGACAGCTGTCCACGAGCAAAATCAACAGGTAAAGCATGGCTGGAGAGAGAGACGGGGAAAAACAAAGCCAGAGGAAAAGAGGGGAGAGAGACAGAAAGGAAAAGAAATCTAATCTGTCCTTTGTTCTATTACAATTAGATCAGGTATAACACAAATTGAATAATAAAACAAGATTACAGTTATAAGAGAAATAGATAAATTCCCATACCAAAGTTAAATACATCATTCCTGGCAGCCTTGTGCATATTCATTAAGCACTTGCATTATCGTCTTGTGGAAATGGAAAGAGTAACAGGTCATGAACTGCTCTACGATGTGAGTGGGAAGCCAATTTAGAAGGGACCCCTGAAACTTGGCTGGAGGGAAATCAGCAGAAGCGCTGGAAAAGATGTAGCACTTAGGCAGAAATACTGGCAAAATTCAGTACAAATCACAGAAGTTCTAAAACAGGAATATTTTCCCCGTTGCTGGCCCTGTGAAACTTCGTATCCCTTCATTTTACAGTGACTTTTTTTTTTTTTTTTATTCCTCATCAACAGAATAGGGTTGTTACTGTTTCCGTTCTCCCACATTTTACATAATGCAGACATCCACTTTATTTAATACATTGTTTAGCACATGAGTCAGATCATGGTTGGACAATGTTGCTACAGACATGGTAAAAATCATCCATGATGATTGGAAATAGTGAGTTAACAGGATGGATTTAGACAATCTGTGATTACAACAGTCAAGGAATGGGTTATTAACTCTAATTGGACTCCCAAAATTGGCAGTGATTTAGTATATGTTTGTCTTAGTTCTTATTATTTGAGCAAGTTAGGCTTTATTTGAAATGCTTAGTCCTGGCACCTATATGGAGTATCTGCACAGATGGAGTTTTAGGCTGAGATTTTGTGCATGCTGCATGTTGAAAGGGCCAAGAGAAGCTAGGAGTACAGTAATGGTTAGAGGCTTTACCAGTGACATAAGGAGGTGAAAATGTAATTATGGTGAGGAAACAGAAGGGTCATAAGCAAACATCAGTAACTATGAGCACACTGTAGTGAGGAACTATTGACAAATGTGAGGATGTTTAGTCTTTGGATCTAGATCAATGAGATCAAAATAATAAGAATTTAAATTACCCCTTGGTTAAGCAATGTGCTTTCTTATCTTGGATGCTATCATGTAGAGAAGCAGTGAACTAGGTTAGTGTGCAGTAGCACACCACGATATGTCACTGGTGGGCTTTGCAGTTTCATGGCATTTCTTGGACCACAGCAGATGTTCTTGAATATGCACTCAAATATGTACCTTTTCTCTGCTTTTGGAGGGATTGTCAGACTTTGAACTGAAAAGTTGAACAGCCCCTTCCTATTTCTTTTATCTAATTTGTAAATGTTTAGAGCTATGATATTTAATAGGGATTTTGCCTTCCATCCAAATAAATGTTATCTGTAGCATACGATGTGGGTATCCTGTACTTCAGAGAGGAAAGCAATGCCTCTTCCACTCAGTTCCATGTCTGTTGTGCCCAGCTCCACATTATTTTTATTCTTCACACGGCAGTGATATCAGCAGTAATTTTGGAAAATAGTAAGTGAAGGTTTTAAATGTGTTACAAGCTACGTTATGCAGGCTGTCCCTCTGCTCTGTTTAGGCCCAGAAAGATAATAATTATCTTTTTTTAAAAAAAATAATAATAATTTATTAGTTACTGAACTTGAGTGTCTGTGATAAGGTATTTTCCTCCTGGTGTGTAATTCTTTCTTTCTGGAGGGGTGGGGAGCTAATATTCAAAACGTAGGGTACAGTATCTGTGAAAGAGTGCCCAGCCTGACAGTTATCGGGTACCTGAGGGCATTGGCTTTGTCTGGGGCCAGGGAGCACACATTTCTCGGAGTAATCTCCATAGGTTTGTAGGCAAACTTGGGCCTGAACTGCACATTTGAAAACAGTGACTACCACCCATCAAAAAACCTTTTCTGACCCACTAGACTGCAGTAATAAAGCAGAAGGCCTATGAAAAAGTGCTGAGGCAGCCATGCCTCATCCCCACCCTCCCAAAAGCTGGCACGGCCCCATGCAGCCCAACTGCGGGCATGTCGGAGCACCTCGGAATCAGCACAAGGCGTGCTGAAGCTCCAAACAGCCGCAAGCCTGCCAAGCTACTTACGTGTCCAGTAAAGCTTTATAGTCTTGCACTCCCGAAATGAGATTGGCAGCAAACCTGCAAGCACAAGACAGAAGTGACATCATTTTTTTTGTCATTCAGCAACATAGGGCCGTTTCCAAGAGACCGAGGAGAGTCTGAATGATTGATTAGGCAGCGTAAGGAGAGAGTCTTCAGACTTGTCAAGAAGAGCCCCTTAACACCCCCCCCCACTTCCCCAAAATTAATTTATGTCAAGAGAAATATGAAATGCTAGAAAACATTCAAGCAATGGTTAAACAGAACTACCACAGGAGGAAGCCTGAAAGCAGTTATTCAAAGAATGGGAGCAGACACTGAATATTTAGCAGGATCCTCATCATGGGTTTCGGTATGAACACTCAAAAGCTGTCCAATTTATTAGAGTACTTCCTGTCCTAAGCAGATACACTTTCTGCAGAGCTGTGGACAGGTGTATTATTTCCTGACACTGCCCATTTGCACGGAGTCTGAATGGGAGGCTCTGAGAAAAATGTTTCCTTATTATAGTATGTCCATTAGAAAATGCAAAGCAGGGGTTTTTAGAAAGTCATGTGCACAATAAATTTAGTCAGTAATGAATAGAAGCTTTTATAGTTACATTTAGAGTAAAGCAAAAAGATCCATTGGCTGTCTTATGTAAAATGTTAAAATAACACATATCATCTTCAAGGTTCTGGCTGTTTTATAATAACATAAATTCATGTGCAGTTAATTCTTTCCGTAATGAGCAGCTGGAGAGTGCTAAAAGCAAAGAGAAAATTGCACTATATATAGGTAAATTTGATTTAGTTTACTGCTTAAAAGGTGAAAATGTTTTGGCAAGGGCTAAAAAATGGAATCCTGGAGAGGTGTCTGGAGAGGTATATTATATTCTTGGCTACTTGTTTGCCTTTTCACTTTTTAAATGATTGTAGCCACTCATAACATTTAAAAGTATAGAGATCAACCCAGGGACTGGGAACAAGCGGTCTGATGGAAATCATGGGAGAGGGGAGGGATGATTTCTGAATTCTCTCTTCACTCCCCCTGTTGTTTCTGGTTGCTTTCAGGTTGCTTGAAGAGACAGTTCAGTGCTAGTGTGATCTTTCCGGTCTGCAGGGTGAGTAGGAGTCACGGTGAGGGTGTGTTAAAGATTGTTTTTCTTTGAACAATGTGCCAGGAATCTGCATTTCTTTTTCACAGCAAGAAATGGTTTACTTCAGTCATACAAAGAATTGCTTTGCAAATATTTCTTTAAAAAATGATACAAGTTTGCATTTTTTCCCAATGCAATAAATGTAATAGTAATGGCACTTTTACTTTGGAATTTCAGTATCAGTAACTCCAGAAACACTGCCCTCAGCCAGCAGGCTTACTGGGGAATCATTTAATTGTAATAGCCCTTATTTTTTTAATGACATTTGATTGTTTCTTTGCCAAAGCAATGCATTTAAAATATCCTTTCATTTACCAAAAGCTGCGAAGTCTTAGTACATTACCTCAGCTGGTCATTTACATCCTTGAAACACTGACGAGCAAAAATAATCGCTGGGCTAGAATTGACTGGCAGAGCTAGCCGGTTGTTGAGGTACATGTCATCCAGCCAGTAGTTAAACACCTAAGGGAAGGGACAGAAGACGTTACAGCCACGGAAAGGCAGCCTGTGTGCGGGAAGTGCCTGGTGCACTCTCTGTCAGGGCTCTGATTAATGGAGCCACTGAGCTTCTTCAGCCCAGGCTTTCTGACCCGAGCTGAAATCAGCTGCAATTCCATAATCCTATTTTTTAGTCAGTGGCAATTTACATTGTGTTCCATTAAAAATGAAACAACTCCCATAATGTGGTAGTTTTTTTTGTTGTTGTTTCTCTCTGCAACAACAGAAGTTTTTGAGTACAAGATACTAATTACTGAGTCCTGAAGAGTGTTTAAGGTATATCAGGAGGTGGACAGAATTTTACTAGTGGTGGCTAGTGATTTCCTGATGGGGCTGTAAATATTTGTTGATAATGCTCTGTTAGCCCTCAAATACCATCACGGTGTAGCTGAACACAGAGCGAGGAAAGAATTTCCGAATGGCTTGGTCCTGCAGACACAGACATGTGGAGAGGGTCTCCGGAGAATCCACTTTTGTGCCCACTGATGCAAATGCAAATTATTGATGCTTAACCCAGGTGGACACACATTGAACTTCTCTTTTTTTTTTTTTTTCTTGAAAGCATAGAGGTATGGTAGAAATGTTTCTTTATGTCTGAGCAGAGTTTGAAGAATCATTATGTGGAAAACGGAGTTCTTAAAAAGATCACTTGATCTGAGGTGGTGTGTCTAAGTTTAGCAGGCAAGCTTTGCATACAGTAGCTATAAACAACAATCAAATTATGCAAAAATAATTATGAATGCATGCATCTGTTGAAAAAGTTTTCCTCTGAGATATTTCATTGCTGTTAGAACAGATGCTTCCCCCACATTCTCTGGAGTCTTGAAGAGAACAGAATAGAGGTTGACAAATTAAATTCCAAATTATAACATTTGTAGTTTATCCTAAGGAGTAGCTATTCAATTTTAAGGACTGGAATTTGAACTTGAGGTGTTTCAGAAAGCCTTTATAGATGTTTTCTCTATGAGATTTATACTGTAAGCTGTTAAATGTACATTTCTCTCTTGGTAGTGGTAATCAGGAGCTCCTAGCTTATTTAAGAAATGTTTAATTTAGTCACCAAAACCATGACATTCTCTAAGATGAATAAGAAAAACTAACTGGATGGTGTCTAGTAGGTCTTCAGACTACAGCAGCAAGTAGTTCATAAAATAAGCACTGCTTCTAAAATAAAAGCTCTCCTGTAAACACTGTAGACTTTTTTTTTCTGACTATAGCAAAAATGTGATTGTTTGAGGTTTCTTTTGGATCATGCCCCTGGCAAGGTAAGGAAGAGCTTCACTGATGTCAGCAGCAAGCTGCAGGATTTCAGTGAATCCATGGAACCTCTTGCTGTGTCTCTTCCTTTCTGGGATACGAGGACTTCAACAAAATCAGTGTTCCTAACCTTGAACTGCCATATTTTAACATGGTTACTACAGGCAGGATTGTGACTGCAATGACTAATCTGTTTATTTACAGATGCTTAATTTTCCTTTCTTGGGAAGCAGAATATATGTCTTGAGAAGCAGGATATGTTTTATACATAGTGTATGTATGTTTTATAGTAGCATAGAGCAGATAAGTTCTATAATGAGAATGCTTTGGAGAAACTATATAGTATATTGTGACACTGAATGGTAAATGATAGTCTTATTTTTTTTAATAATAGTTAATTAAACTTAATTATAGTCCAGAATAATTTTACTGAATCAGAGATTTCGCAAGACATGTATGCAGAGCACTTTTTACAGCCCCGTCACAATATATTTTTCTTTTCAAAAAAGAAATCTGAATCTTGTGATTTAAGGAAAAATCTGCAAGTATATCCAAACACTGTAACATAGTACTTATTGCAAACAAGCTGATACCTGAGTCTTCAGTGCATGAATTCCTTGATTTATCTCAATGAATTGTTGACCTGATTTAATAATTATATGGATTTTGACATTGTTTGCAAAGTCTGGCTTAATAAGCATGAAACATTAATTCCCTCATCTTACGGGAAGATCTTACGTGACCCCTCTTTTATAGTGACCCATTAAAAAAATCACTGCAGAAAGCAGTGATCACATATAGAACATCACCAATAGCTTGTAAATGAACATCCTCCAACACAAGTGACTGATTTTCTAATCTGCATTTGCTTACCCAGTTTGCTGTCTTTTCCCGTTTTTCCTCTAGGATTTGTTGCAAAGATTCCCCTAGACCTCCTGAACCTCCAAATTGTTCCACAATAACCTTGGTCTTGCTAAACTGCTCCTCTGGCACCAAGTGTTTCATGCAATGTAGGTACATGTGTAAGGTCTGCTGCAGTGGTGGGACTGGAAGTTTCAGCACTGTCTAATCATAAAACAAAAACAAAACAACAACAACAACAAAAAAACAGATTAGTAAATAGTTTCCAAAATGTCCTAGTTTTGGTTTTGCTTTGTTTTTCTGTAGATAAGCAGAGGGAATGTTATGAATACAGTATTTTGGAGTATATTGGTTCAGATTAGGTGCTGATTCTGGTTGTTGTATGTCAGGGCCAACATGTATGAAAATGGATGTCCTGGAGGAAACCAGTCTTAACCTAGACCAGCAGTCTCTGACAGCAGTCAGCAAGGGATACTTAGAGAAACAGCAGAGCAATCAAGGTAGGTTCAGAGGTAGTCTCCACTCCTGAGGGCAAGGGGGAGTTTGAACAAAAATTGAGGAATTAACTCTCCCTGACCTCAAATTCTAGCTCTGTCTTTTGCCATACATGGGAAAAATCAGTGCTGCATTATGTTTTCCTATTTGGACAGTGGAGATCGCAGATACTTATAAAGAAGTGTTGTAAAATTTATACATGTTATTAATGAAGATGCAAATCCAGTTTAACTTGTAATGCATCTTAGATCTCAGGAAAAAATAAAGTTTACTTTGCAATTTCAGGTTATGTTTAGTCAGGACGTATCTCTTCTGTCATTGTTTTTTTTGGTCAGTGGAGATAGATGTTCCCAAGGGTATTTTTGTTGACACCTTGTTTTGACCTTATCTTTCTGTGCAGGATTACTGTTAATTTCATGGCTCTGCTAAGGAGCTTTAAACCCAAGGAGTTTAGATGACCAACTTTAGCTGTACACAAGAAATGATTCCTATAGTCTGATATATCTGCACTGATAATCATTATTATTATTATCTGCACTATAATTATTATTAAGAAATAATTATATGCTAACTCTGACTATGTAGTAATGCATCTGTTGTTGTATAATAGTATTTCACTTACTGGAAATCTTCATAGGATGTTGAGAGGATCAGTGAATATATTCAAGTATGAGAACTACTAACATTAGATCAAAGTTCTCAGTTTTAAAATACTGCAAAGTAACTGATGTTCTGTGAAATAAAGAAGTTATCTCTGGAACAGAGCTCGTTTTATAAGTAACTTTTAAATTAATTTACCCTACATTTACAGCATTAAGCAGTTTTACTGTCAACTGCCAAAAATAACTTATCTTCAATCTTTTTTTTTCCTCATTTTTTTTCTTTTCCTGGAAACAGTCACTTACCATCTCATTTTTACTGCCTGTGTCTTTCTCCTCCTTCTGCATGGGCTTTTCTAGGACAGGCATTCTTGCATTTCTTTTGATATTTTTTGTTGAGGACAGAAATTGAAGCCACTTGGGGGCACTTACAGAGCCTCACGCCTCAGTTCTGGAAAAAGAAAAGATTTAAAATCCAGTCAGTCCCCATTATTTATAATCAAAATGTACTTGGGGAATATTCCCTGTGCAAGCATACACAGAAGCTTCCAAATGCAAAGCTGAAGAGAAATAGAAGTATTGCTTTCAAAACTACTGAACTAAGCCCTGTGGAGGTTACTCTGACATTCTATTTGTCTTATTTTGCTATAAATTTCTTTATCCAGAACTATCTAATGCTCATCAATGTTCCCTTCTCAACATGGCTTATTTTGTCACTCTAATTTACTTTGCAATGTATCTTGCTGTGCTCTGCACATGGGTTTGTCCCGTCCATTAGCTGGAGGAAGGAGGTGACTTTCCTTTGGATGTCGTTAGGTCAACACAGGTCATAGCAAGGCTGCAATTATCTGTCTAAGGTCCTTATATACCCACCCTTTACCACTGAGAGCACCAGTTTTTAAATGCATCTATCACTGCACAGCTGCACATAACGGCGACAGGGAAACGCCGCTACCTGTGCTGTAAGGGTGCGGGGCGAGGGGAAGGAGGCTCAGTGCAGACGAGCCTCCCCCACGCATAAGGGGCTCAAGGGCGCGCGTGGCCCTGGGAGCTGGGCGGGAGCTGTGCTCCTTGGACCTCGGCGCAATGGGAGAGCCGTGAGTCTGGGACCGAGCAAATCCTTCTGCTTGTCCCTGGCAGGTATTGCGCTTATCCTTCTTTTTGCCTCTGTAGATACTTTAGTCCTTTTTTGTGCCATAAGAAGCTGCACTGGCACATGCATTTCTTCCAGTATGGTAATGCCCATGCTAAGAAATTGTTCCTCAGTTACGGTGGTACAGTTAATGCTGAATAGCTTCTATTCATGCAGACAGATTTTTTTTAATTACTTTGCACTGCAGATGTGCAAAATACAAAAGTAAATGTCTGTTGACTAAGTAGAAAAGAATGTTATATTTCTTTTTTGAAACTCTTGGGACTATAAAGGCAGGGCACTTGAATTATTTCTGCAGTGCTTTTAAGAACAATTTATATGAAAATGCAGAGTGTATGGAAGTGAGGCGAACAGTTCTGGTTAGAGAGGAGGGTTGTACATTATTCCCTTCTCAAGGAGCCGCCTGGGCTATTTCAGTCTTTCAGATTCAGCACTGCGAAGAGGTACACGGCCACCGATCATCCTGTGTAGTTCCTGTCCTGTTCCTGTCCTGATTTGGCTGCCAGTGGTGCCATGTGTTGGAAGTAGATTGTATAAAGTTAAAAGATGTCCCCGGGGCACTGCAGTGAGCCACATACTAAATTAGTGTTGATCTGTCATCTGTTCAGGATTTTGACACAGGTGAGGGACTATTTCCCTTGCTGAAAGGCCACGTTAACCCGCTGCGTTGCTCAGCTCCCTCTTGTGTACCATGCAAATCTCATCACATATCAGTGAGTTCCTAACAAGACACACTCAAAACGTGAGTGTTGTGAGTGTGTGAGTTCCTAACAACACACAAAATATTTCAAATAATGGGCATGTCCTGTAACTCCTAGAAGACTGTGGCTTGCCAAGTTGTTGAGGCGCTAGCCTCAGCTCCTGTTTTGGAATGCAAAGCAACCATTTGTCTTCAGAGTCCCTGAAGCCTTTTCCCCTAAAGTAATGATCTTGCTTGGTAATATTTTTACTGAGGCTTTTGTCCATTCCTTATTTCTTATTTCCTTATCCTTATTTCCTTCATTCCTTCTTTCTTTCTTTACATTTTTGGTCACGCTGCAATACTTATCATATTAACCCGAAGTCCATATTTGATTCTGTTTTCCTGGGTAGTGTTATTGATAACAGCCCTGTGTGGCTGTATCATAGCAGTACAAAGAGAGTTTGGTGGCAGTGTCAGCCTAAACTCCGCTTCTTTCTGTCAGGGGATGAGCTGAAGCTTTGTCTGTGGTTCAAGCGCTGCCAGCTTAGTGACATGCCCAATCCTAAATTTGCCTAATACCGGACAGGGAAAAAGCTGACACAAGAGAAAATCCTGGAGGAATTCAAGATGACTTCAAAGTTGCTCACTCAGATAGCTGTGAGGTGTATTGTCAGAGTTATTAGGGCAAAAAAAAATAATCCTAGCCGCTTTTCTTTGGAGCGGGCTTAGCGGGAGGGCTGCGGGGAGCAGCTCAGCGGATGCTGCGCGTCGCTGCAGTGAGGGAGCTGCGGCCATGCGCAGCTCAGGGCGGCAGCACAAGGGACCGAGCCCCCGCACAGGCAGCAGAGGGGCTCACAGAGCCGCCCGCACGTGGGGCCCTGAGCCCTCCGTGCCTTGCAGTCTATCCTGTCATGCAGCATTACTCCCACCGTCCCTCTATCCGTTCTCCGTCTCGCTAGTCTCGGAAAAACAGCCTTAAAGTTGCGAGGAGGGCGTGCGTGAAGTGCGCGCTGCTGCGCGCTGTGGCGCTACCTCCGCCCGCACCCGCTCCCGCGGCCTGACCCGCTGCCGGGACAGCCCTTCCGCGCACCGGCC
>NW_010580894.1:14078-86374 GCF_000705375.1 Tinamus guttatus | reverse complement strand
ATTTGTTTTTCAACTACCTCTATAGCATATGAGCGCTCTTTTCTATGAATTGCATCATCAGGCAAGAAGTCTGTTCTATGCAGGCTTCGATATGACACGTATTCCTTAAGAGAAAGGAAAATTGCAAGGAATGCATAGCAGGGAGTTAAAGGACATTGAATGTCTTCTGTGAAGGACTGGCCCTTTATACAGAGGCAAACAAGGCTGTGTTCAGAGACCTCTCTCCCCACCTCGACTAGGTTTTAGGATTTCAGTGGGCTCTAGTATCTTCCTATCGGTGAACTTTTAATGAGACTTTCAATTTCCTTGATTGCAGCTGTATTTAAAGAAAATGGCACTTGAGAATCGCGAGCAGGAGGCAGTGACCCTGCTTTCCCCAGCGAGGCTGCGGAAGCCTTCTCGGCACAGCGTAGTTCTGCTCTTGCTGTGAAGCTCTCTTTGCTTGCAGTGCAAAAGGCTGGAGTGCCCATGCAGGAGACTCTCGTCCGGCATTTCTTACAGAGCACATTAACTGGAGAGCTGGCATCTGATTAACGTCCCTCATGCTGCCATAAATCAATCTGGGTATGCTTAAACAAGTTACATCAGCCTAATGGGAAAAGATGTGCTGAGACAATTAAAAGAATTAGCCCAGAGCAGTGCAGGTCGATACAGTGGGATAATCTATTGCTTAAGTGTTATGATCAGGCACTTTGGTTCTGGCAGCCACGCTGGGGAACCAAACCCAAATCTCTCTTGTGAGGAGGCTGATGTGTTTTCAGAGGACTTGACAATGGGCCTCTAGGGCTTCCAAATGCTTGAAGGCTGCTGAGGTTTAATTATTTTTATTATTAATTTTTATTGCTCCAAGGTGGAAAGCAGCTGTGTGTGAATGAGTGCACTAGTGCGTGTGCATGTGTAAATATGGCAGCTTGTGCCTTTCATGCTAGTGGAACTGGAGCATAAGCAATGGGGAGGAATCACTTCTAGTGACACAGAGCGGTTTAGCTAAGCTTTTTTCTTACCTGCTAACTCAAGAAGGCTGTTGCACAGTGTTCTCCATGTGCTTTAGTGAACTCCCCCAGTCTTGCAGTGCAAACAAGTCCAGTCAAAAACAAACTCAGGCTTTGTAGTAGGTTTAGATTGTGGTGGTATAATTTTGGTGAATTTAATTGCCAAAAAATAGGGAAATGGAAAAGCTTCTAAAAGGTAGCTAACAGGAGCCCCTCTATTTTTATATTTTTGCTAGTGAAAAGTCAAAATGACAATGTGCCTCGTAAGTTTATATACCTAGAGCATGCGTGCAAGCTCTTATTACAGTTTGAGAACTGCACGTGTGTTCTAGAAAAATGAATCTTCATCTTTCACAGCCAGTATTCATTACTTTAATCAAGTTCAATTAAGTCCTACACAAGGAAATAATAGCCTTTGTTCCTCCCTCATTTCCCCCTGAGTTTGCTTGAGGTTTTCTTGAATGATGTGTTCTTTTGTTCCCTGGGAGATTTTTGTTCCTCTCTTCACTCTGTGGAGGCTGACATAGCTAGAAAGCACTGTCTGTCTGCAAGTGAAAGCAGTATAATATGGGTGGGTACAGAAGGAAACTTTTCCTTCCTTGCCACTTCAATATAAAGAAAGGCAAACTGCATGCCAAAACTTGGCAAGTCATCAGAGTCTCTGTCACTTAAGTATTTGTCAAGAAAGACAAAGAAGGCAGGAGATCAGTGGCTGATGTAAGTGGGTGCTTTGCACAAACAGAGGAAACCTTTTCTTGCAGGGTCACCTCTTATCTCTTGCAAAGAAAGTGTCGTACTCCCCTTATAGTAATGTAATGGGAGTGGAAAAACTTGCATGGGAAAACTCTGGGGTTGTGTGGGAGGAGGCAACTCTGCCATGTATCAAAAATGTGTGAGGTAGGTATTGCGAGTCTGTCAGACCCCTGGAGCCTAAAGGGTGAAGTTAAAGACGACATTGCCAAGAAACAGAATGATCGACTGGCAGACCCTTCTAAGCACTTCTCGTGGCCGCAGAGCCAAGTCAGCTCTGTGCTGGCCTTTCTTGCTGTGTCCTTTCCAGGGAGACAAGCACTGAAGCAGCTAATGGTGCTTTGCCCTCCATTTCGAGAGCTGCTGCTGCAATGGTCACGAGGGAGCCGCTCACTGCAGCTGCTCCACACGGCCAGGGGCTGCCCACGGGGAGGCTGGTTTGCAGTGGACCTGCTTCAGGCTTTGGGGATGAGAGGTGATGGGCAGCAGCAGAGCAGACATCTGTTCTTACCTCCCTGGGGTAAAAAGATGGTTCAAAACTTCCTTTAAGAAATACAAATGGTACCTGTACTTGATGCATAATTAAGAACCTAGGTTGGCAGCATACTTGCAACTGTAGTACCTTCAAAGCTGAAAGGTGATATTCTCCATTCCATGGCCATAGGTCACAGCACGGTCTGTGAGGTGAGGGAGCAGAAGGCAGCCTGATTTCTATTCTAGATGGGTAAGTTATGCCTTTCTTACCTGGCAGATACTTTCAAATTCACTTACACATTTAAGTCCTCATAATTTGGTCAGAAAAAAATGAGCTCTGAGGTCTGCTGTAGCTTCTGGGCAAACCTCCAACCCTTACAAACTGGTCAAAGCAGCCCTTCTCTGGCGCTCAGACACGTTATCTGTTTAGGAGCAGGATGTTGGCCCGCATTTGGAGCCCAGTGTGGATATCATCAAAAGGATGATATCTCTACCTGGAAAAATGGGTGTCCTTCAGCCTGTGTGGTGAGAAACTGCGTGTTGAAACTTGTGCTAGAGTGTCAGCTGCAGTGCAGGCCTCGCCATGGAGGGAACAAGAGCATGTCCTCTGATTTACTGCAGCAGGGTATATTTGCACTGGCTAGTTGAAGTGTCCCAGTTGGCCCTGCTGTAAAATTCTGTCCTGACCTGTTGATAGTTCAGGGAAGATGGCTTCTCCTTCCCTCATATATGCATTTTTTTTTCTCTCCTGTATTCTAGGTATGATTTTTAGAAGTCCTGAAGTGATCCTAGAAGAAAGGAAGAGTCTTGCTGGTCCAGGGTAGCAGCAACACGAGAAGGCCGTATGGAGATAACAACATGAATGCTGTTCCTGTTGGTTCTGCGCTCTGTCCGCTGGACTGAAACTTCCTGACAGTGAAGCAGAATGCAAGGTAAGCTTTCGGGTTGTCTTTTCAGTGTGCCTATTTCACGTAAGCAAACAACTAAATTAATTTGCTAATGAGGAATGAAATGTAGGTATATTTTGCTGACAGGAGAGAACTGCATGCTACTGCATGCTGTTGTGTAACAGATCTCAGCTGGGAAATCCTATTAAGACAGGGAAACAGGGTTAGAGCAAGCCTGGGTTTCTTTGTGTGTTTTTCTTAAGGGCAATTCAGATCTTTCTGATAGGGTAGTGTGTTTAGGAAAGATCTATATTCATTGAACTTTTGACCCCAATCTCTCTAAAGTAATGCCAAACATGCTTAGTGCACATACAAATGAAGTGGAAATCTTTATTGGCTTGCTCACGACCTGCTGAAATATGGTTTCCCTCGGGGACTCTGCTTTCATTTCCTTCAGTCTCTGAGGACTCGTGGGCTTTCAGTAGTTTCATGTGCTTCAAACTGAGTAGCAGCAAGGTTTGGATCAGCGCTTGCCTGCCATCACCCTTTAATGCAAAACCTCACCTTTTCTTAAATTCCCTCATGGAGCAGTAACAGGATACGTACCCTGGATTTATATAATTGATCCAGATAGAGCCTTTGACTTCATCCAGCCTGTTTCCTGATGAGTGTTGATCTTGGTCTGTCCTTTCCTTGTCCTTCTGCCACCAAGTTCCAGGGAAAGAAAATCCAATTTGTGGATGTTTGGGAAGCTCTGCTAATCTGGATGACTGGTGACCTGAATATCAAGGCTTCCAAACCTGAATTTCATTTTTTTTTTTTTTTTCCCTCTCTGTGCCCATGCTCAGAACTGAAAGTCCAGTGGGTCTAGGCTACCATGTGAATGTTGGTAAAACTGATCACTTCTTTAAATGCCCATCATTGGAGCTCCTTGTGCCTCTTATGACCTCCAAAAAACAAACAAACAAAAACCTTCACCATGCACTTAAACCTCTCAAATTATTTATTTGAAAAATGGGAATAAAAATATTACTTCATTTTTTCTTCATATTTCCCAAGCACAATTACTAATGAACTTTCTTGTATTCATCTCTTATTGATAACTAATATTTTTGCTTGTTGTTTGTAAATATGGAGTAATTCTGGCCTCTGGATTATTCCTAGCTTTGAGTCTCCTTGTGTGTTTGTATGAAAATGATCATGGCAAAAAGGAAGTCAGAGCACTTCATATTTTCCAGTCTTAACCTACACCATAATTGAAATATTCCAAGTGCTTCTGTTCTGTAATTTTGGACTCCTACTTATTTTTTCTCTTGTGTTTTTGGGTAAGTGGTAACTTTTTTTTTTGCTCTAGATGTGCACTTGTTGACAGGGTAGCATTAAAAATATAAGACAAGACTGCGTAATAAAAGAATAATGAACAACCCATTAAAATGCTAAACAATAAAATGAACTATCTTTTTTTGTGTGTGTGTTTTTTTTTTTTTTAAAGGACACTGCTTAGAATTTTGTCTGGCAATACTGGGATTTTGTAGCTGGTACGTCCAGTGCTAACAGCTTGTGATTCCAACCTCTCTGTCCTGATCCTGTGTCCAAGAGCAGGAGCCTGTCCTGCTCTGATCCTCTGGCTTTCTGGGTTGATTGCTGTTTTTGGCTAGCCATGCTCAAGCTTCAGTTGTAAACAGGCATAACAATGGAACAGTGCTTATTTTTATATATATGTGTATATATATGGTGCAGAAATTTTGCCCTATAAAAGAGGGGTTGCTGGAGAGTATTTCTGACATGCCTTTATTCTCCTTTGATGCCGTGCCTGAGGGTCTCTGCATCCATGACAGACAGTTCAAGCTGCAGTTGAAACCCTGGTTGCCCCAGGGCAGCCTCCCTGCTCAAAAACGCATAACAGCTCCAGGGAGCTGAGCAGAGCGGTGCAAATCTGGAGCACTGCAGTAGGGAATCGAGCTTTTTGCTGTGAACCGTATGGGGGAACTTTCAGGGCTCTAAGGCTTTCTCTTTGTTTCAGTCCATGGATGTGCACATACAGTTTTTTTTCACTTCAAGCATCTGAAAGATGTTTTGAACATCTTTACCTATATTTCTTCCATGATATTTGTGTAAAGCCCTAGTGCTGTGAATCATTTAGAGGTACATTCTCTTCTGGTAAAATGTGGGAACTCTCTGGCTGAACGATTGATGGGAATACTTCCCTGAAGTTATAAAAAAGCATTGCTTCAGAGAGGAGAGACATTGCTGTCCTAGGACTTGGTGGAAGCCCACAGAGGGTCCAGCCAAACGACTACTTCCTTTTGTGTTGCCTTTTTCATTGGATTTAGGATGGAATTGGAGCACAGCACAGGAAATGTAGTCCACTGAAAATACCTCGAGTGTTTGAGATGCCTTCAGCCGCCATTAGGCACTATGGCGCACGTTGCCCATGCTAAACTATGGCCAGTTTAATGTGTATTAAACAGTGCGTATATATTATTTGACATTGTAAATTCCCTAGCTGCTGTCTGTACTTGGGATCTGCATTTTCAGCCAGCCTGTTTCAGCAACGCCATCCAGTGATGTAACATCCCCTTGTTTTCTTGTGACTCTTGGTGGTTTCAGGTTAACGGGGATCAATTCTCCATATATGTGGTGGGCTTGGAGCATGGAGAGAGTGGCTGGTGCGTCTGGTAGCAGTGCAAACAGCAAGGCAGCTACTCCACCTTCATTTGTGGCCTTGAGCGAAGAACTCTTTTTTTCTGAGGGGGTTGCAGAGCCTGGCGAATGGTCTTCTCGGTGCAAACCTTCAGAGACTCCTCGATGCAGATGTGGCTACTTGGAAAGCAGAGCGAGCTCTGTGGTGGCATGTGGGGCCTGTCGGAGTCCTGTGACTGTGCTGGAAAAGCCTGCGCAGATGTGACAGAGGCCAGTCTTGCAGGAGAAGCAGACAGGGGAAGAAATAGAGCTTTTCTGTTTGCCATTTATCAAGAGTTTTTAATTATATATTTATTGCTTTAACCACAAGATTACTCAGCTGAAACGATTTGTAGGCATATGAAGTGCCCAGGGCTTGCTGTGGCAGGCAGTGCAGCAAAGGACAGAGGGAGCAGATTTGTGGCAATTTAATGCCACCTTCTGGTTAGAACTATAATGGAGCTGCTCTTTAACAATGACTTTGTTGCTGTCCTTTCTTCATAAACTGGAATAATCAACTAACTTATTCCAGAAAGTTACTGAAGACTTTTCACATGAGTAATATATGAGTAACATGAACACTTCCCTACTGCTATTTAAATGAATAAATAATACTGATCAGGATATTAAAAATGCCTACACCATGAAATCATACATCTGCTGCTGACCCTATAGAAGGTCCAGACTACAGAAGAGGGTTTGGCTTCATAACAAAGACCTAATTTCAATAGCTGGCAAATGTGTGTTCTCTGGGCGTTTTATTTAATGATACATTGCTACTAACTGTTTGTGTGTGTCTTTTTTTTTTTTTTTTTGGTTGTTTTGTATTCAAGTATCCAGGCCAGTCAGCAAAAGAGGGGTCCTTTCTTAAGAAAGGCAAAGAAATGTGACCTTACAAGAATATAATCATAAAATAGGGAATTCAGTTGTGCTTCTCTTTCATTATTTAATTGCATGAATAGTGAAATGTTAACAGTGTTTAAAGTCAATAGAGAGCTTGACTAGAACAGCACTAATACCATGATATTAAAAAAAAAAAAAAAAAAAAAACTATTGAAGCTGGAAATTGCTTGTCAGTAGTTAACTGTACTGAGAGCCCCCTTTAGAGGCAGCCTGCTCAGGCAGTTTGTGACTCATTCACCAGTAGATGGTGCAAAGGTACTGTGTATTTTGGGAGGAAGAGGAAAAAAGTCAAAGCCCCTTCCAGTGCCTCAGCAGTTCTGGTTATCCTCTGCCTGACGGTTAGGGAAGTCTTTGGCAGTAAAGGAAAATTAAAGTGTAGAAGATGTAAAGTGTAAGCAGATGGAGAAACATTATTTGATATAATTTAATTTTGCTTCACACATGTCAGTTGCTATAGAAGGTGCAGGCTGACAGGGAATGGGGTCCTTTTTGTTTACTGTAACCTACTTCTGTTTACTTGTTAGTATTTTGTTGTTGCTGACAGGAAAACATTTCTGCATTTTCTTGGTGTGAAAACTCACATTATTTTTGCATAGGGCTATGGAACAGCTGCTGGTTTTTCATTCCATAACACAGAGATCTGATGTCACCATTTGCTTAAGAGATTCGCTTTTCTGAGGTGAGAAGGAATTCAGTTATTGGGGCACAAGAAGAAATCATTTCTGCCTATGGGCTGATGGAGCTCACATGCTTAATTCTCTTACGTATTGGGTGTTTGATTACATAAACCTGTATTTTGTGATTCCTTCTCTATTGTTCACCAGTGCAGGCAAAGATTTGCTGCTTTTAAGTATTGCTCTAGGCTGATCTGCTGATACATAGAACTCTGCACAGAAACATCAGCATTCAGGTTTCATGCCTCAGACTGTGGTCGCAGTTGTATATGTATTTGTTTCAATACTTTGTTTACAAATGCCCGGTTAAATACTTTCTTTGAATCTTATCTAGTGTAATGATGTGTCTTTAGTGGGAAAATTGTTTAAAAAGTTAAGAATTGTGATTTTTGTCAAGGTACAGTTTTGGGGGGAAAAAATGGTCAGTTTAGCAACTTTTTCCTCACATAGGGTTTCCTTTGAAGTTAAATATTACTGCCTGTAAAGGGAAATTTGTATGAGAAAGTCTTAGATGTGTGTTCTCCAAACATACTCAAAGTTCATCATAAAAGCTTCTTCCCCTCTAGGATGGGGGTACAATATTTAAGATCTATAGAGCTGTTCATTTGGTTGTGACACTGTAACCTGTTTCTATTGCCATTATAAGAAATTTGGTAGGATAATTTCAGTAAAATAATGTTAGTGAAGATATGCCACTGAGTAGACAAAGTTAGAAACGATAGAGTTGGCGAATAGCAGTTATTTGAATCTTAAATGTAAATTTTTCTCTGGCAGGGTTTGTTGCCGTTAAGGGGGATCTGCTCAGATACAGGGATATGATCGCTAGTTATCTTCTGTTGCTCCTTGTTTGTCAAAGCCAGTGCTAAAGATTTTACTGTGAAATCCTCAATGTTTATGAGAGAGTAGAAAACACCCAGCAGCTGCTCTGCCTGGGCTGCTTGGAAGAGGAAGTTGCAGTAAAATGTCCTACTCTGGTGCTGTCTGGGGGCATCAACCTGAAGAGACAGGGCTTTGCATTTGGCTGTAGAGCGCTGTGTCGTGTAACTCTAAAATAACTAGAAGCTGTGTCCTGGCTGGCTGCCTCAGGTAGCTGAATGGAAGGGGCCAGCTGGCACTTTAGGGACTTCAGCTCGTTTCTAACTGGGGCCTGAGATGAATCTCTATCTCATCCTTCTTCCAGAAAGTGCTTTCTATGTTTGGGCATCCTTCAGGTGTCATCTTTGCGTCTAAACGCCCCTCTGACTCTGTTTTTACTGATCAAATCTTTTTCATAAGGCCTTGGTGAGTGCTGGGAGAGGACACGCTGATTTCTCCAGGCAATCTAATCCACTTATTTTCTGATTTAAAATCCAGGAGAAAATGACCTGCAGCCCTGCAAAGCTTCAGCAAGGACTAAAGGAGATACTGCTACTCCCTCGAGAGCTCATCAGGGCTACTTCTGAAAGTGAGGAAGTAGTTAGCACAGACAGACCTGCAGTTTTCCCTTTCTTTTGCTAGACTGTCAGCTGTGGGCTGATGGTCTGTATTCAACTGCTTTCTCTGCACGATGACATCTTTTTGAAAGAGTGCGCAGCACCAAGTGACCTTTCCTTTTCCTGGTGGCATGTACAGCTGGCCAGCAGTGTGCCTGCGGTGAGGTGTATTTTGATGTGACTTTGGGGCATAGCCGTGAGCTGGCGTGAGCGAAGGAGGAGGGCTGCTTTCCGCAAAGTACCAGATCTTTTGTACCAGATCTGTGTCTAAATGCACATGGAAGGCATAACTCTTGGCTTAAGTATCAGTGTCTTCTATGCGTGATAAAGTGTGACAAGGCAAGTACTTTGTGAGATTATTGCACTTCTCAGGTGACTGAAGTCCTGAGGCAATCTGAGGTATGCAGTAATCACACAGAAATCCACTGCGTCTTGGGTCTAATTGTTTAAGTAGATCATGCTATTTTCTTTGGCAGTGTCACAAGCTGTGTATGGTCAGGTGCTCCCATAACCACGGGCATCAGCATGCAGAGAAGGTGGGATGCCTGGAAAGCAGAGATGCCCTCCCCTGCCCAGGGAATGGCCTCAGTCACTGAGGAGCTAGGGAGGCAGCCAGCCCATGTCAGAGGGAAGCTGTTCCCTCCTGCCTCCTTGCTGCTGGCTGAGCTGACTCCATTATCCTCAGGATGAGATTACGCAGAGGTGACTTCCCCCTGCCTGCCCTCATGGGCAAGAGGAAGTGACTCTTCACCTTTGGAGGTGCACCCCGGAGCAGGGCCCTCACTGGGAAAAGTGAGGATAGTGTTAATCAGCTAGGAAATGCAATTATGTTACGTGTTCCTCCTTTTTCAATTATATTTTGGATTACAAATTCTCAGCTCCAAGAAGTTGTTCTTAAATTTGGTTTGCTTGGCTAGTGTGAGCACAGAGTGAAAATTGCTTTATGGAGCTGTGACAGTGGCAGCAGTCAGGCCTTGCTCCTGAACTGGAGCAGGTGCCAGGAGGGGAGCATTCTATGCATGCTGCATAGGCGGCATCACATCCCCTCAGAGGAGAGATTTTTAGACTGACTTTTTGTGTCTTGAAGCACCATCTTGTACAACTGGAGATAAGGATGCAACAGTATCCGAGCAAAAGGCTTAATACTTATTTTAAAAATGAACCCTACGTAAATTTATCAATATTCAAAACGCAGCAGCAGTGGTGTCCAGAAGAGGAAGTGCAGGTTACATGTGGCACTTGGATGAGTTTGGTTTTACAGTGTGGTGAGCTTGCAGTGCACAAGCTGGAGAAATCATCAGAAGGTTGTGCGTTAGGTATTAGAAGCAGTAAATCTAGTGATTCCTGTTACAAATAGTGGTTTTGATTACTTTTTCTACACTGAAACAGTAAGTTGTCTGACATGTTGGGGGGAATAATACTGCACTGTTCTAACTTTTGGAGAAATCTGCCCTATTGCCATAGGGCATAGGAGAATAGCAGGGTGTGGGTATTTTTAATGGCTCTTAGTGCCTTATGAGAGAGGAGCATCACTTTCTCATGTATTTATGAGGAAATGGCACAGAGACTTCCACTGTAAAATGAGAAAGAATGTAATTCCTGCATATTAACTTGGATCATGCCTGAGCAGAGCCAGTCTTTCCATGTTGCAGTGGACCTTTAAAAATCCCTGTGAACATCCCTGCTTCTCTAGTTTCACTTAATGGTAGTCAGCCATAACCCAAACCTTAGAAACACAGCAGGGAATTAACCAAGGACTGGGCCTCTCCTGGTGGTTGGGCATGTCCTTTCTTCCCTGAAGGAAGGCACTAGGGAGGGGAATTCTCAGGGCTGTTGGTATTTTATGCTTTAATGGATGAAATTAATCTTGTAAAGTGCTGCCTGTTCAGAGCTTGCCTGAGATTGGTTTGCAGAGCATGTGGATGTCTGTCTGCTCAGATGGCCTTCAGAAATGCTCATGTTTTTGGGAAAGTAGTCAAGCAGTAATGAATGAGCAACAAATCCATCTGTTTAGCTGCAGCACTATGGCTACATGATACCGTTTTCAGTGTCTGTTGCTGAAGGTTTTGCCCCAATTTCTTCTTTGTTTCCCTTTCAAACAGCCGTTCCACAGACGATTAGATGAAAAAGCTAGATTAAAAAGTCACATAAGCTGCTTTAGCAGCCATTAATTTAAATACACTCAGTAGAGGAAACATTCATATCCCAAATCAATTCAGTAAATGGAGTTGGGTCACTGTCTATGTTAAATGCACTTAGGAGCATTCAGGACAGGGGATCCTTCCTGTCAGCAAACAAGCCAGGGGCTGCCCTCTCAACAGCACTTTACACTTACCAGAAGAAAAATCTGCCAATCTGGGAGCTCTCGAAACAGGGAAGTCGCTTTATTTTACTGCTGCACAGCAGTAGATCCCCTGGTTAGGGAGAAATGAGCCTTTTGCAGAAGTAATTTCTGCAGGACTGAGTAGAAGAGAATGAAACCCCAGCCAGGAGGAGAGTTTCCTGTAGCAGCTCTGTAAGAGGATGGGCAGGACAGCCAGTGCTCTATGTGGGGCTGTGCATTACTGGACAAGGTTTAAATTCCTGCATGAACATGTTTCTTGGAGTAAGCAGCCTGTAAAACTAGTAGTGAGAGAAGGGGCAGATAGCTGCTCACCCGAGAAGGACGCTGGCAGGAGAGAAGGGCCTTTGTCCTGCTGTACTTAGGCAATGCTGCTCAGCTGGCTGTGCTAGGTCATGGTACTCACAAAAGCACGTGGGCAATTGCGTGCCCTGGAGTTCTTAGGGGAATAACGTCTTTCTGCTGCGTTTTGTGAATACGGGTCTTAAATCCTTCTGCTACCCATGACAAACCTTTCCCTGTAGGGTGTGGAAGAGGTGTTTTCAATGTCCTGGCAGGTTATGTGTGAATGTGCACTCCTAGCATGTGTCCGCTGAACGAAAGGAAGTTGTGGGCTGTGCTTTTCCTTAGGGCAGTGAGAGAGATACAATAACACTGCACAAGTGTTGGCTTCTCAGAAGAAACAAAGCCAAGGGATGGGAGATGATTGAAAATGAGTTGGAAGGAAAGGTTTTCACTTGAGTGCAAATTCTGCTTAGTGTTGATTAAGTCCATTGCCCAGCAAATGTCTGAGCAGATAGTGTGTGAATAGAGCTTTGATAGTAACACATTTTTTTTCTTAGTGACCCCAAGTCTGCAATCTAAAGAGTACAGGATGGAGCCAGTATGAAGCGGTATGTATTATTACTCCTTCACAGGTTAGGATTCCCTTGCATAGAAATACATATAGTTTATGGTATATCGCTACTATGTCTCAGTCATCCCAGCTGACTTCTACCCCTCAACAGGACAGCCACAGCAAGTGATTCTTGCAGCTGTCACATGGTATTTTTCTAGGTTATGAAAATAATGCACCTGATAAGTGATGCCCTTAGTACTTGAGGATTTTGACATTTACATTAGAGCATAAATCTCTCGTGTATTTTCAAATCCGTTTTTTTTTCTTTCCTTTTCTATAAGTGGAATTGCTGCTAGATGTCCCTGAAGCAAATTATAGAAACCATAACTATGAAGAAATCTGTCTTCAAAAAAAAAAAAAAGTTCAAGTAAAACCTTTGGAACATCTTTCATTTAGTATGAGGTGGTATTTCAAGCTGTACTAATCTGAGTTTAATGAGGAAATGAGGATATAGATGTTTGGAAATGTTGGAAATGTTTTGCTTATTATCCTGTTATAAAGTTTGTTCAGGAGTCTGAAAGCTATTGATACTTCTATTGGGGAGGTGGAGGGGAAATCTGGAAGCAGCATAGAGGGTTGTGCTTATGGAGAGATGAGCTCTTTGTTCACAGCCAGTTTGAATCTGCTTCAAAATGGAACTGTAATATCTTTTTTCCATGTGTTTATTTTGCTCAGATTTCATAGTTTTTTAGATAGCAGTGCTCAAAGCATCTATGTAGTTGTCGTGGCAGTTCACAAGAACGTTTTCTGACTTAATATTTTGCTTTTGACCGACCCTATCTATTCTCCCTTTCTAATCTGTATTTAACAGATGAGTATATCTGAGTAATGAATGTTTGAGAATATCGCAATCTGTGTGTGTGTGGCAGCCTTCCAAGCAAGGAGAGAAACTGTGGGAAGAGCTCCGGAGTACTCATTTTACTGCTCAGCATTAGGCATCTGTTTAATTGCTCACGAAAAGCTGAAGCAAAATTGAGAGGCAGACACAATCAGATATATTTCCTTTTGTGTTTCTGTGCTATTTCCTTTGCCACGATAGGGTTTAACCATTTTTTCCTCCTTGGAGGAAAGGAAAATGTCAATCTTGCTGGAGGTAGACTTTTGTCACCACATGGTGATGGAGAAGAGCTTAGTGAAGCCCGGGGAGCCTTGCAGGCTTGCTAAGTTCAGTACTGCGCCTTTGAGGTGAACTCACAACTCTGAGGGTGTTGCTCCTCATGTTTGCTTACTGGGTCACCTGCTTCTGGGGGCTCATTTGCTGCTATGCTCTTCAACAGCACTTTGTGAAACTGCTCCTTTGATGCTAGGACCATCTTTCTTTCTGAAGCAGCTACCCAGCACAGTTCAGGACCCCCTTATTGTCTTGTTGAAGTCATTTCTGCTCTAGGTGGTTAGCCTGTTTGATTCTTTTCACAAGTAACTTCTCATTTAATGATGGTCCAGTGCTGGTCAAGGGATATATTATTTTCCCTTGTGAAGGTCTCAGGAGCTCTCCTGTAAAAACTAGTGGGAGTTCAACTCCCAAAAAGACTATGGTGTCCCATTTTAACCATTTGCTAAAATAGCTGCATGAGCTGTCCCAGTTTGTAGCAATTTTGGAAGACTATTTTTGGTAGTGAATACTGTAATGAATCTCCCCATGTGTTGCAGGCAAAAAGCTCACAAATCCTAGTTTGTCAAAAAAGGCAGTTAGAGAATTTGCCATTGTTTTTGTTTATTATATCAAACAGTATAATCATTTTAAGTGCTATCTTTGTTTTGTTTCTAAATGACTGTTCCTATGTAGTTAACAGGAGTCAGTCTGAGGTTAAAGCTAATTTAAACTGGGTGCTATATTTAGCCTTTATGGTGCTAAAAGGCTTATAGGAAAATAGATACTACCTAAGTGGCCATAATCTTCTCACTGTTTGTTATACTTGAGTGGCAGAGAATGGGGTGCCAATCTGAGATTAAAAATCTAATTCTAGGGAGATAACAAGGGAGTCACATTGGAGCAAAAAGGTAAAGATGGATTAGATGTAAACACAGTAGACTATTTTTTTTTAAAACGGGCTTCAGAGCTGCTTAAAAGCGTCATAATCGGAGCTTTGACCAACGCCTGAGATTGGTTTTATTAAACTGCTATATGAAACTGGTGCCACACAAACTAGATGCTTCTGCTACGTTGTTGTTAGAATAAGCAGAATTCACTGAGAGGTTTGTTTTTTCTTTCTTTTTTTGCTTTATTTTTTTTAAACCCTGCTTGAAGGTTGACCAACCCCCTGTGTGCCATTCAGCTGCAGCAGCAGTCTGAAGCTAAAGGGGCCGGGCCGCTCGCATGTGGCCTTGTGCCTCCCCAGTGTCACTGGGTGCTACAAGTGCCCCGTGTTTGCTCTCAGTACTGGGGCATTAGCCCACCTTCTTGCAGCCATGCTCAGCAGCTGCCTGCAGATGGACAAATGCATTTTGCATCCTTAGTGTGACCAAATTAAAAGCAAAATAGGCGTCTGAAGAGTATCTGAACTGGACTTCCTTTTATTTCTGCTTGTCTGTACGTTTTAAAATAACGATTAAACCCTCTTAATGGGATTTGTATACCATATGGTACTTTCCCCACAGGACAACTCTTTTGTGTTCCTATTCTGTCACTTGCCTATATCTGCCTATAGTTTTCAGCCAGAAAAGCTGTGTGCATCATTTAAAGGCACCATATGCAGTATTTAAAGATGCCCAAAGATAGATCACTATCTCTGGATATTATATTAGTTGTACAGCTTGTCTGGGGCATAACTGTCTCTTGCCATGGAACGACAATGAATAGGCTTTTTTGACAAGTGCAGGGCTCCTTAGATGTTACAAGAAAAAGAAGTTACTGCTTGCTTAAAGCAGGATCTAAATGTACATTCACAAGTGATAAGGATGCTTGATACCTTTCTAGTCCTGTATTCATGTTTTGTTTGTTATACTCCCATCCTTGCTGGTAGTGAGCTCTTAGAACTGTAAAGAGGCGCTAAAACTAGTTTCATTATTATTTGGTCAGTAAAATTTACAACAATATATAGTGCTGCTTGTTCCACTGATGCTTGTCATGCTCCCTTGTTCAGTAGTTTCACCCTTATCTGCAGAGCTGCTGAGATTCAGCTAGTCCTAGTTATGGAGCTGTTTGCTGGTAAATGGAGCCTTCACTTATGGGCAGTGCTATGGAACTGATGCTTCTAATGTCAAATGTTTGTAGAATTTTCACTGGAGTCAAAAACCCTGTGTGTTTCCCCCCCCCCTCCCCAGTGTTTCTGTTCTAAACTCATTGTATTGCACTTGATGTATTGCACTTATATATAGCCGCTCTATACATCCAATTTCAAAAGGCTTCACTTAAGTGATGCCCTGTACTGTACCAGGGAAGGCAACTGAGCAGGCACGGCAGGTGCTGGGTCTGTGCGGACACGGTGCCATCGTGTGTGTAGTGAGGTGCTTCGTCACAGTCTGCAGTGTAGCCGCAGGACACTCTGGTGCAGGCCACCATGGCTAGCTGGAGACAGGGCCAGCAGTCCTGCTCTTGGAGGTGTCTTAGTGATCAGCCTGAGATGCTGAGCTGAGATTGGGTTCAACAGTCCTGAAAAGAGACCCATCCCTGAAGGAATGCACATGGATAGTAGGTGACTTTGTGCCTCTCTGTATAGGTTTGAAAGTAATAATAGAACATTTCAGGATAGTTGTGGGCCTGCCTGTGGACAGAAAGCTTCCTCAGCTTCAGAAACATTGAGCAGTAGCTGCTGATGTACTAGAACAAAACTTTATGCTTAATGATTATGTGAGGGGGTGTGAGTGCATCTGTATGTTGTGGTGGGTGTGTGAATGGATGTGTGTCTCTTTGTTTGCTTTTGTCACAGAATCTGTAATGTGAAGTCTTTCTGCTCATCTGCCCAACCAGAACTGCTGATAGCCATCCTGCAGCTAGTCCCTGCCTTTGCAATGGATCATGTTCTATCAAACAGCTGCTATAAAAATCTAGGTGACTTTTCAGGGTCAACTGCCAGCAATAGGCTGTATGAGGATGGGAATAAGATGGTATTCAGAGACAAGCAGTTTTGCGCAACTGAGAGGGCTCAATCTTGACTTGCTTATCACAGTGTAGGCTGGAAGTCACTGAGTTTGCTGAGATGGATGCTAGGTGACACCAGGTTAAAACCTTGTTCCTACTGGGCGACTTTTTTTTTCCTTCTTCATATACTTCTGCTCCAGTGACTTGTGAAAAGAAAGAGAAAACATATTTGGGATGAAAAAAAAAAGGAAAACAACTTCAGGGACTATAAGGTCGTTTAGAATGATCTCCTGTGTATGGTAATTTATTAAATGTAGGACTTGAGCTCAAGTGAAGCATTTAGTCCTTCAGGGGACTGGACTGCTGAGAGCTCCAAGAAGACACTAACTTATTACTATTGCTGTGAGTCTCTGCAGTAGGTTTAATTAGGTGAGAAATGTTGAGAAGTGTAACAAGTCCCACAGATCTTGCACTGTAAAGAAAAGTGTCTCATGCAATGGCATTGGGTAGAAAGAAGACAGGGAGGGAGGAGATGAGAGGGAATTGACATATGGTGGGTGAAGAACCGAGGTCACAGAAGATCCAAGTGGGTAACTTGTGTTGATCTCCGTGAGCTAGGGCTCCCAAACTCCAGAGTAATATATTTAAATTTCTTCTGGGATCTCTTTCACTGCCTGTAGCTGCTCTTATGCCTGCAGCATAAACCTGCCTGTGAAAAAGAGTAAGAAAGTTGTAGAGAAATGGATATTTGCCCTTTTGGAAGAAATATGGTCTCATCTGGCACCTGTCTGTGGTGGTCACGTCTTCAGGAAAGGGTAATGAACAGGAAAACCCTTCGTCACCCCTTCTCCCTGAACATGAGGCTAATGTGGCCTCAAAAGGTGATTTGCACCCTTGCTGAGTGTAACCATGAAGCATTATCAAGCTGTTGTTTTACTACACACATGTACTCAGTATATTTGCAATGTTTCCGTATGCACAGGGCTGAGGAAGTGAAGGTATGTGTGAAAGAGCTAAGATTCATGTATTCCAGAACGAGAAAGGACAGCCTTAATCATTTAGTCTGAAGCTATGCTTAAAGGTGTATCTTCAGCTCTGCCTGTCTAAAATGCTGCAAGTGGTGGTGGTTTCACTAGATTCCCTGATAAGCTGTTCCTGTCTTTTATTACTTCACTGCTGGGAAAATTTCCCTCATTTGAAGGTGGAATTTATCTAGCTTTGACTATTACTCATTTGATCTTTGTCAGTCTGCTTGGAAAGCTCTTTACATGTATCTTCCCTCAAGTGCTTGTACCTACATAGTGTGATGAAGATGTCTTTGCTTTCTCTTCAGTGACCTGAATATGCTGAGCTCCTTACCCTTCACGTCAGAAGGCTTGGGTTTTTTTATTAAAGGCAGGGAATTCATCTGTGACACTTACTTGAGCTCTATCCAGTGTTTCCAAATCCTCTTTAAAATGCAGACACTGGGGCATGATTCAGTAACCTACTAGAGGTCTTGGCAGTGTTGCTTGAAGATGCTGAATCCTTTATTTCTGCTTTGTACTCTTTCTCCGTCTTCCCCCCATATGCAAGAATCTCATTAGTCCTTTTTGTTCCAGTATTGCGCAGAGAGCTTACATTGAGGCGATTATCTATAATGACCCCTAAATCCTCATCTGAGGCCCTGTTTTTCAAAGCCAGGTCTCCCATTGTGTAAATATAACTGACTGCCTTGCTTGTATCTCAAACACTTAGGCTTGCCAAAATATGTATTGTCAGATTAGAAACCTTTATCCCAGTGGTTCAAGTCATCCTGCAATTATGATCTATCTCTTAATTTGTTACTCCACAAACTTATGTCATCTGAATACATGGCTACCAAATATAGAGAATCCTGTAATGGTGGATCAAGAACAGGTCTTTCTGACTCAAAAATTCCCCTGTTCACACAGCAGACACATCCTGCTGTCCCAGGCTTCCCACCAGCTATATTTTGAGATCTGTTATTGGTAATGTTTTAGATCTGTAGTGTATGTTCTGTGGTAATTTAATGGTTTGGAGTAGAAGCTTGTGTCTTACAAATCCTGACACTGGAGAAATCCAAGAGTTTGTTAGCAACACTTGTACCTTTGCCATTTTGTCCTGGAAGCAGAGATCATGATTTGGATTACTTCCCTTCTAGTCAAATCAAGCCCTAAGTGCTTGCTCTTTCTGTCCCTCTAGTTTGTTAAACATTGATCTTTTTCTGTAAGGGATGTGTTTTCACTGGAGGCATGCAAGCCTTGCACCAGTCCTAGGCCACCTCTGAGGAGAAAGATGGGTTATGTTCGGCTTGTGTCAGGCTGAGAACAAATGAATTGGAGTCCCTCCACTACTAGGTAAGTACTGTCACATCAGAGTATCTCTTATGGCCATAATATCGTTTTTCTGTTCATTTTTCTTGAAAGACTTCAGGTACCAAATTCCAAGTTTGGAATCTTTCTGGAAAACAAGGTAAAAGGGGGGAGTGAGCAAGTACAATGCCAAAGGCCCAGCAGGCAGGATATGAGATAAAACTCTTTGTTTTTATTGTCAGTTTTAGGTGGCTTCTTCCATATGTAATGTCTGAATCCCACTTTCCAGTGCACTGGCTAGGCTGGCAGACCCTACTCCAGGAGCTGGGCATACTGAGTTTCTGTACCAGTTTTTTTGTACATGGAGGGATAACTCAGTAAATCTACTAACTGGCTTGTCTCCACTAAGATTTTTCTTTGTTAACTACTTTGAGAGAGGACCATCTGTGTGGAGGGAGTGGGACTCTAGGAAATGCTGCCCTTGACCTGTACCTCACAGGTGCTGTTCAGTGTGGTGTCCAGCCGTGCGGTTCCGCATTGCTGGGCCAGGAGCGTGATGGCACCCTGCCAACTAGCTTGGAGCTTCCTCCCATCTCCATTCTCATTGGTAGTTCCAGCATCTTCTTCTGCCTGTACTTCTGCTTTCCAGCTAATGATCTCTCATCTAATATGGCATAATTTGCCTGTCAAACAGCGTATTATTTGAATAAAGGGTCAGATTTTAGAGCAAGGACCAAAGAATGTCTTAGCACTTCCCAGTGTAGTTCAGTAAAACAAATCTTGTGACAAGGGACATAGATCTTTGAACACTAGGGGAGGAAGGGGGGCAAAAAGTGTTTGCTATTGCATCAAGGAGAATTCAAATAGTAATATTTTTATTACTTTTTTTTAACAAGGAACCTTCTTGTCTAAGACTTCATTAGACCACTTACACTAATTTAGATGAATGATCATAATTCTCTAAATAATCTGTAATTATGTGTATGCATAGTGCATATGGTACCAAATATTTTTTGCATTTAACTCCAAAGGGCAAACTCTCAGTGCCAGACCTTGAGGTGTGAGTTTCTGCCCAACCATCTGCAAGTGAAATGCCCCAAGAAATTTAAGTGAGACCTAATAGAAATAAGGTGTGTAACTGTGACTAACACTTTCTTCCACCACATTATATTATTAGCCTTTACATACCAAGTGGCTGAACCAAACCAATTGCTAGCACTTTGGCCCATATTTAGGAACTTTGACCATCTTTTTCCTCCATGGTTGCAAAACCAGCCCACTTCTCTGTTCTGTGGTAATGCAGTTCAAAACAGTATACTGACAGACAGGAGTAGTACAGATTCTTTTCCCAATGCAATTTCCAAATCACTCAGTAGTGTCCTGATCAGAAGTATGGGAAAGTATGTTAGGAAAAATGCAGTGGAAAAGGAATGGAGCATATGAACATGCACTGCAGAGAAACTCCAGTCTTTTTTATCCAGCCCTAGGATGATGATAAGTATAGGCAGCACAGAAAAACTTAGTGAGTCAGAGCTTGATTTCAGTGTTATTGAGGACATGCTAACTTCATCTGGAGTTGTGCCTAATAGCCTTGAAAATAGGACTCCAAGAAATGCTATTTAAAGCGTGATGCCTTTCTTGCCACTGAAACAAAACCTGAGATTATGCCCTTTGCATCTAGGGATAAGAAGGGGAAATTGCTTTCTCTCTGTTTGGAAGCCTATTTTTAATCCGAACATCAAAAATATTAACAAAACTTCTCTGATTCGAGCATAATGAGTGGAATTAGACCCCCTGTGATAGGGATACTAGCATGATTTGGTAATACTGCATATAATACTGCAGATCAGTGTGTTAGGAGTAGTTGGGTGCTGAATCAGGTCATTGAATGTGAAGTAGAGGTACCTTTTCTTTTATTTTGATTGTGCCCAAGTGTCCAATTCCTCCCCAGCAAAGGGCTGCAACAGCTAATTTGAAGTAGCCTGAAGTTGTTATTGAATTTTCTGCATGGCTTGAAGTCAATCTTATCTTTAATGATAGAGTTGGCATTAATCACTAAGGTTCAAGTTGGTTGTTCCAGCTTCAGATGAGTTGCTGAATGCAGCCAAAGATTACATGTTTTTGTTTATTTATTTACTTATTTATGATAAGCTGCATGCTACTTGTGGAATTGTTTTGCATGACCTGAGGCTGTGGAGAGGTTGTGGAGTCTCCTTCTCTGGAGATCTTCAAAACCTGCTTGGACGCAGTCCTGTGCCACGTGCTCTAGGTGACCCTGCGTGTGCAGGGGGGTTGGACTAGATGATCTCTAGAGGTCCCTTCCAACCCTAAAGATTGTATGATTCTATGAATGAGGAGAACATCGTATAGCTACAAGGGTGTTTTGCCTTAGTGCCAAGATCCTAAAAGCTTTTATGTTTATTTTTGTCCTTTTTTTCTCTTCCAATTTCTGCGAAATTCAGATTATTTGTGACTCTGTAAACAAACATCTCCAGAGCTGCAAGCAACTTCATTTATTCTTTTCTTTAGTAGGAATTCAGCAGCTAAGAAATTATGAACTAGAGCTAAGGACACTTAGTACTGGACTTACTAAGTCCAGTAAGTTTGTTCCAATGCTTTTCTTGTTTCATTTCGGACAAAAACCTTTTTGTATTTTATTGTATTAAGCAGGCCTTCAGCTCAGACAATCATGTGCTTGAAAGGTTGAGAAGCTTGAGGCATTTAGAGTGGGGGTGACAACAGAAATAATTCAGGTGTTACCACACCACTACATTTGGAGCAATGTTAGTGCCCCATGAACACACATGAGAATTAGATGAGAGCAATTAAGTTCTAATGGCTACTCACCATAACACAGTGTGACCTGGGGACACTGCTGAAGAGGAATCTCTTTCAGGAGAGCTGTGCAAGGTCCTGTTCAGGCTCAGCAGCCCTGTTCCCATGTTATTTTAATGCATTGCACTGCTGCTGTGAAAGAGGGAGCGAGAACAGATATAATAGTGATATAATCCCCTGGCATTGCACTGGGCTACATGAGCCTGTACTGTGTTCTTCAAGGACTTTCCTTCATCTGTAAGTTTTGCATCAGTCACCCCTGCTCTGCAAGATCCGAGTAGTTTCGCTGCCTCACATTTCTTTGGTGTAGCTGGGGAGGGAGAGTTTGTTTGCTGATGAGGACAGAAGTCCAGTCTATCTCATGACTTGAATAGCACCAATAGTTATGTTCAGTAACTGGGCATTTGGGTTTTTAACCAAATAATATAAGCCATTATTTATTATGCTATTGGCAGATATGCCACGTGTTTCAGTATGCAAGCATAAACCATGTTTTTCTCAATGTACTTGAGCAAGTACCCAGGTTTGTTTATTTTGATTGTATGTTCCATCATCCTTGTGCCGTAGAAGCAGTAAACAGTTATTCCCCGTTTACATCCTCTGAGCCACTCTTGGTTTGGTAGAGCAGTCTTCTCATCAGCTATCTCCCCTGAACCAGATTTATCATTCATGTAATCCTCATCATGTTGATTTCATGAATTAAATATTAAAAGGAATGTATAAAACTAAACAGAGGCACTACTAAAATTTGTAGCCATCCTATAGAATGAAGAAATGCTAGGTGAACCATTTCTACTCCCACAGTAAAAGTTGACGATAAGAGGAAGAACTCAAATACTCTGAAAATGAACTAAGAAGCAAAGTCTGATGTGGGTTCCTATCCGAGTTATGTTCCCCTCCGGGCAAAGGGCATTTGGGTTTTTAACCAAATAATATAAGCCATTATTTATTATTCTATTGGCAGATACACCACGTGTTTCAGTATGCAAGCATAAACCATGTTTTTCTCAATGTACTTGAGCAAGTACCCAGGTTTGTTTTGATTGCATGTTCCATCATCCTTGTGCCATAGAAGCAGTAAACAGTTATTCCCCGTTCACATCCTCTGAGCCACTCTTGGTTTGGTAGAGCTGATAAGACTGCTATCTCCCCTGAGCCAGATTTATCATTCATTTAATCCTCATCATGTTCAAGCTCATTCCTGTTTGATCATCCCTATGGTCCTTTTCTAGCCTTTTCTAGATGCTTGGTGTGTTATAATTGCTCAGACTAAGCACAGTGCTCAGCAAGTCTGAGGAAAGTGGCTTTAAGTAGTGATCTGAGGCTGTTTTCCTATTCATTTCCTGCTAGTTGTTAGTATTCTGCCTCAATGCCTGAGCATGACCCTGCTGACAAGGGAAGTGATGATTTCCAGATCTGTCCAGGTCTCTTTCCCGGGAAAGAGATAATCACAGATTTAAAGTTTGTCATTAGGTATCTACTTGGGGGTAATTTTGTGCCCATACACATTACTTTGGAGTTATCAGTGCAACAGTTTATCATCTGCTTGCTGTTATGAGAACCTATGATGTAAGTCTTAGCTGTCAGCCTCAGCTGTGACTCTTCTGAATAACTTTGCTCCTTCGTTTTTGGCTACTTTGTTTATAACCATGCTGAACACCACAAATCCTAAAACCCATGTGTATGGGATCCTACTGGTACCTTGTGGCAAACTGACGTTTTTTTCGTATCTATAAGCCCCCAGAGGAATGTCTCTTCTATCCCCTGACAGTTTAGCTTCCAGGATTGCATTGTCTACCCTTCTGTAGGATGTTGAAATGCTTTTCAACCTATTATAAGGAAAAAAACACCATAGTGACATAGTTACCTTCCAAAGCTCTTTCATTGTCAGTGTTTCAAAATATACTGTATGGTCTCTGGAAGAATCAGTTAGCTTTGGTTGCCTGGGCACACATTTTCTCAGTTACTGTTATGTGCATATGTATAAGTGTTTTTTTTTTTATTTTTATTTTATTTTATTTGCAAATAGGTTATTCTGAGACACAAACAAGACCACCTGACAGTTTTGTATTCTCAGACTATGTGAGCAACATGATCAAATATAAAAGCTTAAAACAACATTTCTTAAAGTTTAAATATGTATTAATTCCCATCACAATAAAGGAAGTCTTTTTTTATTGCTCAGACCCTTCTTTATTTGCAGCTGTGTCAGTGACCGCTTTTACCTGTATAGAGCATAAGGGAATTTAATGGCAAATGTGAAGGTAATTTTTATTTTTACAACACTTCCTGAACAGAGTTTGATCTGTACCTCCCTTTAGTTTTTGCCTAGTGTTTGATTAAGAATATGAATGCTTTAATGATGCACTGTGAGCTTTTGGATTGTCCTGGTGAGTAGCAGCTGCAAAATGGGATACAGCTTATGTGTGACTAAGCTTAATGTTGCATAGTAACTCAATTGAATAGCAGCCAAGCTAGTATTCCTTATTTATGTCCACTGAAATGTTTTGATAGAATTAGGAAGGCAGATTCATCCTGAAAAATTGGGAACTCCCATTTTGGGTGCATTGAGGATGCATTGCTCGGATGACCAAGCTATTTATACGGACATGTGGTGTAATTCTGGATGCTCCTTTAATCTTTTAGTAATCCAGACATTACCATATGGACAAACCACGCAAGGATTAATTTGGGTTGGCCTCGCTGGATAAACAAATTCCCTACTTCAGTTAATTTGCTGAGCTTTTGTGTTAGTCTAAAGAAAAAAGCACACACACAAACGTAAAACAACACAGGCTTTGTAGCACACAGTTTATTTGCAGCAACATATAAAATGAGACTGACAACAACCAACGCTGGCTTAAGGCAGCTTGTTTGACAAGCAGCTCGTGATGGTTTGAGCAGTTACCTGTGGGCTTCCTTTCACTGCTTGTAGGCAATGCCTAACCTTTCCAATGTGGAACCGCCTTTGTGTGTACATATCACAATGCACATGGTTTCTTCTATTGCTCTGCTTTCATTGATGTACCTGCATTAATTTGGCTTAACGGGTTATTTAGTTTTGTTATCAACCTCTGCTTTCTCAATCTTCTGTCCTGTGAGGAACTGCCATATTCCTCCTCGGTAGTTCTCGTTCCCCAGGGCATACACAAAGGCATCCACGGTTGGCACACTCTTGGCAATAATAGCAGGAATCTGTTGTGAGACACAAGAGTTGTTAGCAGGAAGCCATCTGGAGGAGCCAGGGGTCATAGCCTGGGGACATAGCTCAGCCTAGGTTCAACTTCCCTTTACTCACAAAATGCTTCTCTTCTGGCAGTAACTTGCTACCCCCAAAGAGGTGAGACTTAGGAATGATTTGGTCAGTGAATGGCATTTACCCAGGATAGGGGAGTCTGCAGGAGAGAAGTCGATTGACTTGAGCTCAAACCGAGATGTTTTCATTGAGATTGGATGCAGGTGCATGCTTATGAGATGCAAATGGTGTGCCATAGCCACCTTTTGGTGGGTGAGGGGACTAATATTTATGTGGGTATTGATGCATTTAGTGACCTGAAACTGGGCTATTTTTGAGGACTGAATAGAACTTGAAGGGTTCAGTATGATGTTACTGAGTCCCAGTCAGTCTCATAACCAAGACTTAAAAAAAAGAGGGTTGGGATGGAAGAGCATAATCTTTAGAGAAACTTTATCAATTGCAACTTCCAGGGAGAAAAATATTAGAAAAAGGGATGAAACAAACTGTTTGAGGTTGGAAATTTTGAGTCAGCACTTGAATTGCAGGAGCTTTTTGTGTCCTTCCCAGACTGAAGCAGATGAGGCTATGGATTTCTAATAAACTGATGAAGAACATCACCACCACCGTGCGCGCACACACACACATATCAAATTTTCTGATTTTCTGTTTGTTAAAAGCACTTACTAATGTCTATGATATTACTGTGCTTATCTGCCTTGCCTTAAAAGGGGTGGGTAAATTATATGCCTTGAGGAACCAGTCTGCTTGTTCTCTATGCCTCTCCTTTCAAGCTCCTGGTGGGTCATGGTTACCGCGATGCAGTGAGGACAGTGTCGCTTTTTGGATTCCCTTGGGCGACCTTGACCTACCATTCGGTATTTTGGTGAAATGAACATCACGTTTTCAACTGCTGCGTAGAAGCATAGAAGGCAATAGGGACCCCAGCAAATGACCAGTGTCTTCAGTGGTAAACCAGTATTAAACTGAAAAACAGGAGCAACAATTTTTTCTATTTCACAACTGCACATTGCAATAAGCAGGTAGGACAGATACTGTGAGATTATATTCCTTGTTTAGCAGGAAAGGGCTGGCCAGAAGAATATGCTGTACTGCACCTGCTTTGATGTTAATAGAGCTGTAGGAATGTATTTCCCAATTGTTTATGCCCTTTCCTCTTCTCTGAAGGCTTCCTATGCAGTAAACCAGGAAGCTGTTCCCACTGAGCTGGCATGAGGAGCAAGGTGACAAAGCAGCTTATGCCATAGAGTGCCTGCTAGACGAAGCAGAGTGGTCATTAATAGCCATTGAGATGGGAGGACAATAAGGTAAAAACAGATTGAAAAGGAATAATATTTTGTGGACTTCATAGAGGGTCTGCAAATACTAATTAAGAGGGAGATGATATTTTGTGCCTACACATTTTCTGCATTACAGCTTGTCTGCGTAACTACAGAATATCCTATAATAGACAAAGAAAAAAGCAAGCTATTGTACAAACTCTCTGGAAGTAGAAGATTTGTAATAATGTGTTGATGAAGTATGTAGAAGACTTGTGTGTGTTCCAGACAGGTACAAATTAGCCTGCCTGACTATCTCTTTGCCACTATAACATTCTCCTCAAGAATTAACTGCCTTTCTAAAGTTGAGGGGTCTGGCTGTGCCAGCCAGCCAAGTGCAGCAGCTACAGCCTGTATGTAGAATTAGGAAGGCAGATTCATGCTTATATGGCACATAAGGAAATGAGTTATGTCATCACCAAACTGCATTCTTGCAGATCTGCTATACCAGAACAAATCCTTTGTTTTTACCTCACAAAGCTTTCTGAATTTCCTCAGCAGAGTGCAGGTGTGCCACACACAAGAGACTGGGAAAAGGGATGGGGATTTCTGTGGGCTTTTGCTCAGGTGCAAGCCTGTGTTTGGAAGGACAGTAGCAGGGGTTGGAGAAGTTTTCTTACCTTATACTGGCCAGTTTTCTTGAACTTCTGATGTATGGATTGATAGGCTGTCAGAATGATGAAGCCCGGGATCATGAAATTGAAAATGGACAAAGCGAAAAGGAATGTGACGTAGTTTCTGGAAAGGGTGAGCAAAAAGAACGGACTGTAATTCCTGTACAGTGCACCTGTGTAGATTTAGGGCTAACTTATAGTTTTAGAATGGCTGAAACGAGTCCTGTCCATGCGTTTCAGACACAGCGCGTTCTGAAGGTTGGCTAAGCTGTGCTCGGTGGAAAGCTGCCGTGCCGCCCCCGCAGCCCTCACCTGTCTCCTTTGCTGTAGTCCAGCGTGCAGCAGGTGCGCAGGGGCTCATAGTCATATTCACCCCAACCCAGCAAGGGCATCACAGACCAAAATGCAGCGAAGAGCCACGCAAACACCATCATCGAGATTGCTGTGCTCCACTGCAGCTTGCTTCCTGCAAAAGGAGAAAGTTGGTGTGCCCGAAAGACACCAAGTGCGGCTTGGCATGGGGGTGTTGTCCTGCGGAATGCTGCCAAAGCCTAGGTGCAAAAGCAGCCTCTAGGTCTAGGTATGAAACGAGCAGTTTCTGTGGTTTAGAGCTTGAAGCTGACCTGGGTTCAGTGGAATCAATTTCACATAAAACTTGAGGGAAAAATTGTAGACATCTTTGTCTAAAATGGAGGAAGCAGCAAATTATACTTCACTTTTATGTGCTTTACTAGCACAAATGTTATAGTACTGGTAGGCTTTGTACTGTACTGGAGATGCAGCTGAAGCTGGTGTTACAAACATATTCTTGTGTTTTGGGGACTTGAATGAGGCCAAAAAAAGGCAAAAAGAACCGGCAAAGAGATGAAAAGCCACAGTATTTAAAGAACAAGAGCTTTGCTCTACAGTGCGAGTCTGATCTGGAATGTGACTTTGCGCATACTTCCAGCCACTGCCTGCTCCGCTGTGGAGCATGCGTTCATCTCCTGTATCCTCCTCTGGAAGTGTGTATTTGTACATATATGTGTGTATAAATATATACATATATCTGAACACACAGAGATCCTATTTTAAAAATGCATCTGGTCAAATTATTTTGCCCTGAGTATCATAGTTTAGCCTGGAAGGCTCCTTTAGGATATAAGAATCTCAGCATTAGTATTTTTTAATATAATTTTATAATAGAAATGATCACTTGTGCCCTTCTCATCCATTTTCATCAAATACGCTTGGAATAGGTTAATGAATGAAATGAAGCCCTGAAAAGCTTGGAAGGTACATGAAGTATTTCTTAGCAGAGTGGACAGGCAGCTCTCTGCGCTGAAGCGGGACATGGTGTTAGCTGTGCAGACCGCATGAAGAAGGCCTGGCTAATTCTGTTACTGAGGCTAACGTTCGTCACCACCCTTGTGCTGAGCAGCCCGTGTCACCAGCTGCACCCGCAAGGAGCGTGGTGCCTTTGCCCACTGCTGCTTTCTAATCAAATCTCCTCTTAGAGAGAAATGATGATGTAATTTTGTCTGAGGCTGGGAAGCAATCGTGTCCTCTGCCCTTGACAGGAGCATCAGAATGGGAGGCCTGAAATATTAGGTCCAATTCTGACTGTTCCTTGCGAGTTGAGGGATTGGAGTTGGCTGACAACGAGACAGATCAGTTTGAAAAACTGATGTTTTGTGCACGTGTTCAAAAATTAGTTTTAAGAAAGAGTACTGCATACATTGCAATCTGAGCACCAAGGAAAAAGCTAAATGCTTTCTGTTAAATATTGTATGTTTTATTATGGTGGCTTCTGAATATCTGATGATGTTTTTAGTAATTTAAGTCATAACTGCTATTTATGAACAACAATTAATAACAGTCTTTTGTATGATTCCTAAATAGAAGATATACTTAGGTTGCCAAGGCTCAAATTATGGCTTGTAATACTGACGTAATACAGCTGCAGAATGACCTCCCTGGCAATAACTCATTTAAGGGGTGAGAACATGGTACCAAACTTAAGAACTTGTGGTTATTCTTCATCTCCCAGTCCAAGTAAGTTATATAGCAAGAAACCCTGTATATTTATGTCTCCTTTCAGACTATATAAGTTTATGGCCAAATAAGAGCATTAGTGTTGGTATGTATCCCAAATTCCCATTTTCATTTGTGTTCTACATAATGGTTCTTGCAGCTTGGCTTTACACAACTGTAACTTGAAAATCAGCCAGGACAAAGCATATTACACAAGCTGTCAGGATTTTGTGTGTTACATATTCTAGCAACTTTTTAAAGGCATTATCAAAAGCAGCTACAATGAAACCAGAACTGGAATTTTTTTCTTTTAAACCAGCCTCGTGACAAAAGCAGCTTTGTTGCTTTGTGGATAGGATTTTGTAAGTGGTCTAAGCCCTCCTGATAGTCTGGAAAAAAAAATGAGCTAAGTCCTTTTTTTGTTTTGTTTTGAGTCTGAGAGGTTGTTGGGTTGCATAAAATAGATAACAAGTATCTACTGTGGTATTTTGTGGCAAAAGCCTTACTTTCCTTCCATTCTTTTATGTCATGGAATTTTGCAGTATCACAAAGGTCTCAAAGCACAGTTTCACAAGGCACAGTGGTGTGTTCAGCACCGGGAAAGCTTTGAGATACTTTGGTACTAGATTAGTGCTAATAATTGGTTCTGGGGCTTCTTACTGCAGCAAGAAGCACTGCAGTGTCAGCAGGCAGGTTATCTGCGGATCCAACACAAACCCTCTCCCCGTTCTCGGGACAGCCCCTGCCGTAGCGGCAACGCGTGCCGCCCTGCTCGCTCGCTGCCTGCGGCACCTGCTAAGGCTCATCTTGCTGATGTCGGTGAGATCTGCTGCCTTTTGGCCTTCCGGAAAACATTTCTTGACAAATCAGAAATAGTAAGAGAGAGCTTAAAAAAAAAAAAAAAAAAAAAAAGTGCAGATGTTAAACCCAACAAGCTCAGTATCATTTCAGTTTTCTGGAGAACGTTTTGTTGAGAACCCTGATAAAATACTTTAGGTACAAGAATGTTGAAAGACTCATGCTCAGATTATGTGGCAAAAACATCCCCCTCCAAGAGGGCAAGGCAGCGCCAGGACAAGCAGGGAATGGTTTTTTGCATGCAAAGTAGATCGCTACTTTACTCTAAATGCCTTTTCTGACCAGATAAAATTTATCACAGTAGTCATGTTAATTTTAGTTAATGTGAATATATGAAGTTCTGCATATGCTTAAGGATATAATTCTTAATTAGGGCCCTCTGCTGGTGATCTGACTGCTGGCCCTATTAAGTCTAATCACTTCTGGGCTCTGGCTTTCTCTCCTTGAAAATCAAAAGGAAAGTTTCTCTTTTCTCACACAGTCAAATACTAATACTGGGTGTATTAAACACCTTCTGTAATACTGCTTTGTAATGGAAAGAGGTCACATAAACAAAAACCTTAATCCTTTTGATTCTGCTAGACAGTTTTTAGTGATGTAGTCATATACTATTTTTCCATCTGTAGTCTTTGAAGACTTATTTGAATTTAGCCTGTTTTTTGAAGACTTGCAGATTGGCCCACCATTAAACCGTCTTTCACAGGAAGAGCAAAAAAAACCCCATCTGACGCAGTGGCTACCTTTCAACTAGGTTTCAGACTGATGCCGACAAAAGATCAATAGGATTTTGGAGATCTAAGATGCAGAAGAAATCCTTTCTTTTCATTCTTGTGAGTAGTTCAACTTTCATAGCCAAAACTTTCCAGAAGGTTCTAGCTTGTGCCAGGTGTGATGCACTGCAAATGTCACTTTAAATTAGCTAGTTCTGGTAAAGGCAGAAATACTTGAAGCAATCTTATAAGGGGAAATAATAGTCATAAGTAAAATAGCTGTTGGTACCTGCTTCACCTGCAGTGCTAAAAGCAGTGGTCACAGGTTCTCACAAGCATGTGTGTTTATATATACCTATCTATATATATATAATATATATATAAATTATATATATAATATAGATAAATATTTATTTATATATGACTACGAAGGCTGCATAATGGCTTCTGTGTGAAGGCTGTTAAAAGCAGCCCTTTAAAATACCCACAAAAAGAGATTTTTTTATTATTATTCCATGAATTTTTTGCTGTGGTTCTCCACAATCATAAAGCTTCTTGGCAATTACCTCCTGCTTCAGTGGAAATGCAAGAAGACCTTAATAAACATTGGCATATCTGCAGGGAGGCACCAATACAAGTGCAAGGCAGACAGGGCCGCTGCACGCAGGGTGATGGGATGCACAGGCTTAGTCCTAATTTGACAGAGCTGACAGCTGCAACTGGAGCAAATGGTGGTTTTCTGTCAGTGAATATTGATAAAACAACGTAGATTTCTCTGAATGGTAAGGATTATGTAAAACTCACCGCAGTTCTACTTCTTGGAATTGACTACTCATACAAAATCCCTGCTGATTTTGTTCATCTGTCCTGTCCTCATACTGAGGAGTACTGACACAAATCACTTCAGATTTGCCATTCCCTCCTAATCCTTAAATGCAGGTATAAAAGCTCCTAATTTTTTCTTTCCCTTTTAAACTGCAACTGCATGTGTCTTGGTTAAGAAAGGAAACAGCTGACGTGGCTCTTTCCCCACAGCCAGTGCGTGCACTCCAGGCTGCCCCTCGGCCAGAACCAGCCACTCGATGGATCCAAGTGACTTGAGCAAGGGCATCTCCTTCCTCTGGAGCTGCTTGCTCCTAGGTGGCTCCTCACATTTCCCTGCTTTTTCTCCTTCTATTACTTCTAGTAAATCACTATGGGATTTTGTAGCTGTTTTCTCCTTGCTCTAAAAGCAGGATCTTGTGGCCTTTTGGAAAAAAACAATGTCCTGAGCAGTTGGACAGTCCTGTGTTCGGGCTGTCTTGTATAGGGTAGATGCTGCTGTGCTCAGTCTGAGCATTTCAGTGTGAGGTGACCAGCATGATGTTGCTTCAGGTTTTTCGCCAATCTCTCTTTACTTGTGGCATTTTGAAGTAAAGCTTCTTAGTATGTTTTGTCTATGTAATGTTTTAACCTCATATATGTTTTACGTCGAAGACACATTGAGGGGGTGAAAAGAGAATTGTCCTGCAGTCTTGACTGGGACTAACAAAGGTAGAGGGAAGAGAATAAAATATCTTAAAACTCTAGCTTCTATCATGTGTGACAGTCATATGTGTATGTATATATATATATATATATATATTTTAATATGTGTGAGTCAGTAGCAGCCTTTTTTCTGATGAGTGACTTTTCTTGTTACCAATATATTTCAGGCTAGTGCTCGTTCACTAAGGGTGGTGTTGACTTCCAAATTCAAGAATTTGGCCAAATTTCAGATGCTTCTGTGTGTATTACTCATTGTTAGTATCTGTAATGGTTGAAAAGGTCATTTTCCCACCCCCCCCTCTATTTTTTTTCCTAATTATCATAGCAATTCCTCTAATTCTTATCAGCTTCGAAAGTATGATAGTCAAATGCCGGTTAAGGAGTGTTGCACCAAAAACTTTCTCAGAAACTATTAGAACATAATGAAAATATTATGGAAGATGATGCAATTGAGTCTGGGAAGAGTATAGGTTCCAGGAATGAAGATATCTCTGTCTATAGGGAAGGGAATTTCATACCTTCTGTATAGACACGCAGCTCACACTCTTGTCAACAGGAGTTTAATGTATGGATTGAGAACACCCTGCAGGCTTGGTGTATCAGCTCTATGAAATACCACTTATTCTTCATTGCTATCAGCATGTGGAGGATGAGATGAGGAATTCTGTGGTCTTTCTGCAATAACCACGGAGCTTAAGCTTTTAAAACCTTCTGTTCTTGTTTTACTTTTTGTTTGAAATGCTTGGTAATGGCAGTACTGTTTGGTTGTCACCAAGTAAAAATTTGTTCAAAATAAAAAAATTCTGTGCCCTTACAGCCCATCTGCCCATGACTTTAATGTAATAATTCTTGACTGGAGAAGTACATGACACAAACATTAAAGTCAATGTTGCAGAGAGCAAAATGTATTGCCAAAGATATGCCTATTCTCAGGCTTGCAAAACAAGCATGTTCCTCTGCTGTCTGTAAACATACTTTAGTGCCCAAGAGGGGTTGATGTGGCTGCTGCTTACAGGCTGCTTTGTTTGGGGTCCTTGTCTGGACATGAAAAAAAAGCACTTTCTTGCCTGAGCTGATTTCTTGATAAAATGTTCAGAACAAAATGTTGGCAGTCTTCTACGCTTGATGAGATTATCAGACTGAACATGTTCTCTGTGTGCTCTGGGTGCGATTTACCCCTTGCTGCTTTAATCACACGAAGCCAAGCCTAAAAGGCTGTGTGTGTGAATGCTGAGGAAGGATGGAATCAAAGCACTGCAGCTCAGCAGTTTCTTCCCCAGCTGAGTTTTATGATTTTTCTTAGAGAGTATCGTGTAAAGTGGTTTGAGCATTCTGTACTTTAGCACAAGAAAAGGAAGGCTACTTTAATCTGTCAACATCTATCAGAGAGAAAAAATAAGTTGGGGAGTGGTGCTGTTTCACAAGGTTTCCAGGTCCCTGGAAAGGGCCTGGCTGGCTGGCCTAGCAGGAAACAGGAAAGATGCAGATCCTTATGGGAACATGGACTTTGACAGCTTCCAACTGGGAGATCTCCAGCATGACTGCCGAAAGTGGCCATATAGTTCAGATTATGGTGTGTCCACTTACTGCCTGAGATTTCCTGCTAGGAAGTGAGGTAAAACAAGTTCGTGTTTCTTGTTTTGCCTCTTTCTCTATTCCTAATGAGGACCATGAGTGGCCCAGATGATGTGGTTGCCACTTGGTACTTTCCTAAAAACTTTTGAATATATTGGCCATTTTGAATTAAACTTGAAAGAGAAGTGGGGGCTTGCAGATATGAAATAGCTGTGTTTACAGTGAGGCTGGGGCAGAAAAAGGGTTTGGGGAGAGGTGAGACATGAATGAACTCACTCTTCAATGCATTCAGGCAGTATGGACCTATCTAATTAGATACAAGAAGGCTTCATCCCTGTGCAGGAAATTTAGAAAGGCAGGTTTTGCCAGTACTTACAGGACTACTAGCTTGTTTTATGACTACTACTAGCACCTCATTTTGCACTTCCTGACTTCCCCTGTAATGGGATATAGCGTTTTTTTCCCATCCTCTCCAGCTACAGCACTGGTTGGTGTGCAGTTTGGGTCTGCAAATAACAGCTTCAGGATAGCTCTGTCCCAGCAAACACTGAATCCAGCTCAGAAGACTAATCTGATGGAAGTTTCTACTTGCATCAAGTCATTGTACAAATCCAGTGCTGCCAAAGTCTGGGACATAGTGGCAAAAGACAATACATATCTATCTCTACCAATCCATATACCATCACATTCCTATAAATCCTTATTTTTTTACCTGATTCAAAAATCCATTTTCACAAGGCCATAAAAAAGGGCAATTTGTTTTCCCCGGTTTATCTCCTTCTCTTTCAAACGTTAAATTTTCATCAAATCCAGCTAGGGTGTCAGAGCTACTTAAAATCAATTGTGAGAAAAACCAAAGCCTGCCTTCCCAAAGAGAATGAAGATACCATCTTCCTCTATCAGGGCTTGAAGAGAGCTCCACTGCTGCTCTTGCCTCTACCACAGAACCTCTTCCTTGCTTTGGAGCAACTGAACTAACCCCCAGTCCGCAAAGGGAGCTTGGGGTGTAACTCAGCCCCAAAACTGCTTGGCTCCCATCCAGCTGCACTGTCCGTAGAGGCATACACTGCTCCCATGGAGGATTTATCTGGAATCTGTAAACTGCATGGGCAGGAAGATCTAATTGGTTTGAGGCAGGGTGTTTAATGGAAGCCTGGGACCGTAGGTTTTTCTTTAATGTCAGGTATTGGATGTTGTTTGAGACACTGATTGCCTATGTGGACGGCAGAAGCGTGGCAAGGGGATTGGGACGTGGAGGGAGAATAGGAAACATTCTGAGGGAGGCTGATTGTGCTCCCGGCACCGGAAGGGGTCCCTTGAAGAGGCAGTGTATTTCACAAACTAGAGACGCAACAGATACAGGCAGAGGGATGAGATATGCAGGTAAGAAGCATGCGTCTGCAGGGATTCTTGGAAATCTGGACTTGCTGCCCATTAGCAGGATCGGGGCAAGGCCAAGAGGTAAGCGATGGCACTTACTTGTGCAGTAGTGGTGATACCGGTCCCAGGCAACTGCGGCGCTGGAGCCGATGCTGGCCAGTGCTGTCAGGAAGCCCTGGAAGCCGTGGATTTGGCAGCCGTCGGAGCCATAAGGCCAGTACCTGTCAATGGTGGAGCAGTACATCAACAAGGTGTTAGAAGTGGGTGAAGATTCATTTGGAGAGCTGTTAATGGAGGGGTGGAAAAATGATAGTCTGTGCATATGCTTTGCTAATCTGAGAAACATTTCCTTTGTGACAGATGTTATTGTGGTCACTGTCAGGTATTTGGCAGTATTTAGCTTGCTAAGGTGTCTGATATGGTAAAACAGCTCTATTTTTGCTGAGAGAAGGAAACAATCCTGTACTTATCTGCTTGGGAAGGCTGTCTTTTTACATTGAAATCTATATTTGTTCCAGGTACCTATACCGTCAAAGTTTTTACCTGCCGATTTGTCAACCTGTGAAAGTAGCAAATATATAATAAGCTTTTGCATAGTCAGGGGAGCGTAGATCTTTGTGCACGATGGGCAAGAGTACAGAAGCTCCTAGTAAATCAAAATTGCTTCAAATAGCAAAACTGATGCCTCCAAATGCATTTGCAGACTAAGAATGTAAAGAAACATGAGATCTCATACAGGAGGCATGTGCTGACGTGCACATTCAGTATCGTGGTCACCCACGGTAAAGTGCTTTGGCCTTTTCATTCTCTTTGCCTTTATCTAATGCGACTCTGCTTGTAAACTGTTGCTGACTGTCTTTGAAATGGAAGTCTTCATTAATCTCCTTTTTTATGCATTTATACCAGTGTCATACGTCACGAGATTGTCTCTGGAAGTCCCATTGGACAGAAGGCAGCCAGTTCCTGGGAGGCTGTGTAACTTCGGCTCCCATTTAAAAGAAAAGGGCCTGCAGGGATTCCTCATTTTGGAGTCCATTTCTATTGTGGTACCATTGGAGTCCACCAAATCAATCACATGAATGGCCACAATATCGCAGATATCCAACAATTTGCAGCTATTTATGTTAGCAGCTAGTGGCAGGAAGGAGAGACATGACCTTTTGGGTAGGTAATATGAAGTCTTTTCATGGTCTCACAGACTTTCTGTATTGCTACTGCCCCTGAGGCTCCCACTCATGAACTAGGATCTTACTGCAGTGTATTAGGATACAAAATAGAAAGTGGTAGTTCAAGATTCTCAACAATTATTACTGCACTTCCTTTGCAGTTATGGTGCTGATACACTGTGAAGCTAAACTGTAATCTTTGAAAGATTAGAGTTGAGGTCATTTTTGATGTAGTGACCTTAACTTCTTAGCAGCACTTCAGAAAAGACATCTTTATTGACTTCAGCAAGACATGAGTCTCCTGAAAGCAGCAGTAGTAAAGCAGTTCTTGAATAGGGCCTCATTGCAGCTGACTATTGACTTGTTAATTTGCTAAAATGTTTTTATATCCATTAAGAGAGAAGCAAATTGTCACTTTCCAAGTTGAAATGTTTCTCTCTTTTCTGGTAAGGGTATTCTCAAGGTTTAAAAATATGCTACTTAGGTAGAATTATTCATCAGCTGTCTTAAAGAGCATGTCTTTTTGGAATGGTTTGCTTTTGAGTTGTGTGGCAATTATGCACTTAAATGCTTTGTATTGTTTCTGTCCTCTCCTTAAATGACTGAAATCTGGGAAAATGTGGAGAATTAAATGTGTCATCACTGTTGTGAATCTCCCGAAAACCGTAGGTCTGCATTTCATTTTCTACAAATTTCTGAAATAAATTCTCTAATGGAAGAGTTCACAAACAACAGGAAGGCTCCCAAATAACTTCAGGGTCAGTCTGGAGGTTTAGTTGAATGCAAATACATGGTTATTATTCAACTAACTTTACTGTATTCCCTGGTGAAACTGTGGTTAAATATTTCCTATAATTAATCTTCTAGACAATGGTAGTAAAGTTTACTTTTTTAATCTCCCTGATAGAATTGCATTTTTAGAGCTTTATTTTGCTTTTTAATTTTGAAAGAATGAGAAAGCTGGTTAGAGTCAGTGCTAAAGAGTCAATTAATTTTGACCTTTTAAGGCTTTACTTGTTCATTTTATGTGGTTCTTCTGAGCATCCTTTAGGAAAAAAGATATACCTTAAGAAGCTGGAAAAGGCAGCAACGAACGCGTTGATGCAAATCCCACAGTCAGCCAGTGCAATGCTGAAAACCAGCAGATTACTGGGTGTTCGGAGTTCTTTGATTTTTCGGAAAGAAATAATTGTCAAGCCATTCAGACAGAACCCAAGCAGGGCTGAAAAACAGAATTGTTTGACATGAATTAACTGGAAATGGGAAATATCTATAATAGCTCTGCTGTTTTCTTTAATGAATTAGCAATAATTACCATGGAAACTTAAAGTTACTGTGTAGTGGTTACCATCTGCACCCGAGTAGCTAAAAGGCTTTCAGGAGAAAAGTCCTGGGTGGCAGCTGAAGCCAAAGCTTTTAGCTGCACCAGAGCTTAGGGATGTTGCCACACATGCTGAACAGAAATGGCTTAATTTTATTTTTAATTCTGTATTTTACTCAACAGAAACCAGTTTTTCAGGTTCCATCGAAGGAGCCACAAGTTGGAGGTTTGAGAGGGGCCAGCAACCAGCAGGCACTGCCGGCATACATCTCTTGTGCCTGGTCTTTGGCAGGGAAATGGGCCGTATTTGCAGCCAGTTGTCCCACGCTGCTTGTGTGTCAGCAGAGGAGCTCCTCGGTGCGTTTCAGCCAGCTGCCTCCCTTCGGGCTGCTGCCTAAGGCTGACCTAGACAGCGCTTGAATCACAGCAGCCCAATCTTATTACTGCTCATCGTCAATAGACTATACATGGAAAGGAATAATCTAATTATAAAAGCAGGCACTGATAGATTTTTATAAAGTAAGTTAATGTTAGTTTAGAGGGGAGCATTCAAATAACCCCCACATGGAGCTATGCTACCCTTATTTTTCACAGGGCTAAACTCGAGCTTTCTCCTTTAATGTTCTTTTCTAGATGACCTGAATTATTTTAGCTCTGATGAGGCTCTGACTCAACATCACCTCTCTAAATCTAACTTAGATGAGAGGCAGTGCAGCTTCTTCATTGTGTTCTTCTTGGAAATGGAAATTATGTAGCAGAGAAGAAAATCCATATTCCCTAATTCTGTAAAATAGCATAGTTACTTATGGTCATTGTCTTAATTCTGCAGTTACATAAGATGGATGATTTTGTATAGTAAGAAATCCTGCTCCCACCTTAATTGCATTAATGGCTGATGGCATAACCATAGTAACAGCTGATGTGCTCCTTTCATTACACAACAAATAACAAAATGTTTCCAGGAGAAGTATTTGGAGCCATTTGAGATGTGCTCTTCTTGTTTCTTCCGTGCCAGCTTAACTCCCATCTGTTCCTGCTGGCTCCCAAATCCAGTCAAGCCCTCTGGGAGAGTGACCATATATAGAGCAGAGCTGAAGCGCTATTACTATATCAACTCTTTTTTTTTTCTGGCTTTTCACTGCTTTTGAAAGGTTGAGTAAAGGCCAGCATGAGTGTGTATATGGACAAATTATTAAAGAGAGAAAGCTTTACGCTTCCATTTCTAAAACAGCAAATATGTCCCCCTATTGAAGTGCATGCTAAAAGGTTTTCTTCCTCCCTAGCGTGTTCTTGAAAGCTGTGCTTACAAACTGCAGCAAAAACAAAGGGGTCATTGCCTTTGTCTTAGAGTCTCTGAGAAGGTGAATTGATCTTTAATTATTTAGTTTGATCTTCTCTCTAGTCAGATAACAGAGACAATGTATTACTGTCAAACACCAAGTATGTTCTGGGTAAAACCCTACAGAAAATACTGTACAATCATACTGTTAGCTTTGTTTAATAAAACATAAATAGGTTAGACCTTATGTAGTTTTAGGTGAAGGTCTGTTATCAGTAGGTAATGTGTTTCGGTATCAATTACTGAATCCTTTTGTCTTTTCACAGCTTGAACAACCTACTATGTATATTTGTGTGCAAAGGTTTCCTCATGGACTTCTGCAACTATACCCTGCAGGCTGCTGGACAGGAATTTGTCTTAACAGTTGCAGCAAAAAACTCTGCTGTTGCCTCAGTATCTACTATGGTAAAGGCAAGAGTGACAAACTTGCATCTAAGACATCAAAGAAGTAGAGACTGGACTTCAGGATTAAGGTATCTCTAAACATTCACATGTCCACCTGGCAAATTTAACAGTAATGTAAGGGTGTTAAGTATCTATGCAGTAAATATAGAAAAACAAGTTGAAATAACATTAGCCAACTCAAGTTTCTATAAAAGCTAATGCCTAAAACAGCTCTGAGATTTGGAAAATTCAGCTGAAAAGTTTATAAAATGTGTTTTATGCATCCTTGTCATCTCTAAGCAGGTATTAAGCTAGGTTGGGAAAAACAAACCCTGAAAAGACAAGAGCAAGGAATGTGTGTTTTGTTTAGCAGTAGTTAGAAGGCAGATAAACCCGGTGAGTGGGACTGAAGCGTGAGTGAAAAGTAAGGTTTGTTATTGCCCAGCCAGAGCAAAAAGCAGCTGGCCTGTGCCCATGTTTGCAGGTACTCAGGGCTGGTACTCGGTACCGTGTTTCTGTGGTAGTCCCGGCTGGCCCAGGTGGAGTCACCTGCAAGGAGAGGGCTCCTTTTCCCTCATGCTCAGGGAAGCCCTGGTGAGCTAACAGGCATCGTTTCCATCCAGACAGCGCTTCTGGCTTCTCTTCTGCCGTGAAGCCCTGTGACACCAACGTCCCCGCCTGAGTGCTGGAGCGCAGGGATGGGGCCCCAGACCATGAAGGGGACCAGAAGGGAGGCCAGGGCCTGACCCTGAGGTGTTCGTGGCTACAGGCATATCCTTTGCAAGCTGCCAGGTGGATACAATGCACAATTGTGTTACAGTGTCACAATGAAGTGGCATGTGCATTAAACAGCCCATACTGCTTAAATTAATTTTGTCTCCTACTTGTAATTTCGCTGCTTAGCACTCTGAAAGCTTTCAAATCTCATCCAAGCATATTTCTGTTCCCTACTGTTACCAAGCAGCCATTAATTACAACTCTACCAAAGCAATCTACGTGTATGCTAACAGTTAACAGGCTATTTTGGACCTATCATCTTTGATTATAAGGTAGCCATCACAGCCAACAAAATAAGCAGCCACATATTAAGGGATCATCAGATAATGCAGCATCCTTCCTCTGAAGAAAATAAAACTGCATTTAGAAGTTGATAACAGAATCTTACTTGCTAAAAAACTTAAGTAGCAAGCATTGCCCCTTCACCATGCAGCACTGTGTGCAGAGCAGGTCTTTGTTGCGAGCGACTTTCAGGCCACCATGTTTTACTCGACAGAAGTACTGCTGATGTGGCCATAGCAGCTGCACCACGTCTGGGCCACTATCCCAGACACTGCTATTTTCTCCAGTTTTCTTTGCTTCTCAACACCTCCCCCTGAATAATAAGGGGAAAAGAATCCTCTTTCTGCTGAAGTCCCGCACGGAACTTACCTTCTACCAGCAAGGCAGTGCCAATGGCAAACACCTCTAATTCAGTGAAGCCTTCAGGGAGAGGGTATGAAGTGACCATACTTGCAATCAAAATGCCCAAAAAACCTCCACCTCTGCAGCCTGTTATAGCCTTGGGGCTGCCTTTTTCCTGGATTCCCTTTCTTCTACTAGTCCAAGGCAGCTTCCTTCTTAAAGGACCAGCTCACGTGCAAACACATGCTTGCTATTATATAAAAGCTTTGGGGTTTTTACTCCTACCACTCCAATCCCTGTGAGAATGTCATTAATGATAGGACTAGCATCAACCCGCACTCCCCCTTCTGCAAATCGTATTTCAGACAGCAGCAAAATGAAAGCATTCATTGCAATTACAACAAGTTCTTTGTAGAGATAAGATTAAGAACTCTGTCCAGTTAATTCTGCAACACTGAAAAAGAAGCTTTTGGAATGAAGGAAACACATGTAATATGTAACTGGGGAGTGACCTGAAAAAACAGAGGCCCTCACTGATTTGATAATTAGGGGAAACTAAGAATTTCTACAGCGTACAGGTTTTCTCCTTTCTCATTTTTTAGAAGCTGGCCAATGTCTTTTTATGGCAATAACTGTATGATGTATATATTCTGTATAATAAATAGCACCACTCTTTAGTAACTTGGACTTAATTTAAGATGCACATTAGCAGAGCTTGACCAAAGGCAAGCCTGCGCTAGTGACTGATTTTGGACACCAGAGGGACATGTGTGAGTAGCCTGTTGGCGAGTGCTCGAGGGACTCGCTCCCCTGCTGTCCTCTGCAGGCCCGGGCTGTGGGCACGGGGCGGCCCTGGGCGCCTGCCCCAAGCAAACCCACGGGCCCCAGTGTCACCATGCACCTCTGGCCTGCCCTGGCAGGCGCACTGCTGTTTGCTTCCTTTGTGGTGCTGTTGACCGATTAAAGCTCTGGGAATTTGAACATTTGAATCCTGCAGAATAGAAGCCGATGGCTTTCAGAGCCTGAGTGAAACAAAGGGTGCTATTTAGCTATGAAACTGCTTTTCATGTCACTTTTAATTCTTGTCCGTGAAAAGGGATACAGTCATACTTCTCAATTTTGTCTACCTTTAGAGTAGCAATAACTAGAATGCCAATACTTTTGTACATGGTTAAATAGATATAACTGCATATATCCAATACCATATCCAATACAGGATATAGCTTTTTTTTTTCTTTGTATGGTATTTCACTGTACTTTCTAAGTTCATTTCCTTTTTCTCCCCTTTTCCGTGTTTATTGTACAGTAAAGACTACCGTTCTGTAAACCTTCCCATCGTACTAACCAATAAGAAGATACAGTAGTATCTTGCTAGCAGGATAGTTCCTATTTCCTCAACTTCATCCTGAGAATCCTGTGCAATGAATCATAGAATGCTTAAGGTTGGAAGGGACCTCTAGGGATCATCCAGTCCAACTCCCCTGCACACGCAGGGTCACCTAGAGCACGTGGCACAGGACTGCGTCCAAGCGGGTTTTGAAGATCTCCAGAGAAGGAGACTCCACAGCCTCTCTGGGTAGCCCGTTCCAGGGTTCTGTCGCTCTCACTGTTAAGAAATTTTTCCTTAAGTTCCTGTGGAACTTTTGGTGTTTCAGTTTGTGGCCATTACCTCTAGTTCTGTCAGTGGCCACCAATGAAAAGAGGCCAGCACCGTCCTCCTCAAACAAAGAGGGAGTTGAAGCATAAGGAATATTGACTTCCCCCAGTGAAGTGTTCTCGCTCCAGGTCTGCATGGTCACACTGCTGTGCCTCTTGGTTGAGTCACCTTGCTGTCTTGTGTTAGTAAGTGAGGCTGCTTATACTCAACCTGCAGCCATCATCCGTTGGGTAACTGCTGTGATGGATATGCTCTTGGACTTGGAAGTGAGATTCAGGAAGGCATGGTATTTGTTGGGCTACCCAGGTGTTTGGTTTAAGCAAAGCAAAATTACATTACGCTGTATAAATCTGTCTTTGTCTTGCCTTTCACTCACTCGTGTATCTCGATCAAGAAGGTGATAGCCCTGACTCATAATAGGCCCAATGAGTCATCCAAGCCTGTGTTTTTAATAGTGATCCATTGTGTTTTCTTGCAAAAAGTTAGTACTAGATCTTGTGAATGTCTTACAAATCTTTAGTGTAGTGCTTTTGAGAATATATGATTTATTGTGATGCTTATCAATGTAAAGTTAGACAGTTATTGTAGATCGGAGATAGAGGCCACAGATATGTGTGAACTGCCCTCATGAGGACTGTTGGGCACTTACCGTTGCCTGCCAATCTCACTTACCATCTCTCCCAAGGAAACACCCAAGTGCATTACACTGCTGGCACCTTCTTTAGCTCATGTTAAATAAAGCTCACTGCATACTTTGCTCATCCCTAAATGTTTTTTTTTTTTTTTTTTTAAAGTGGTCTACAAATGCAATTCTTTTAGTTTAACGGGCATAATTTAGAAAGAATATTGTGGATTTTTTGACTATTTCTCCTTTAAGAGTCTTAAATAATTATCATATCTAAAACTTATTTATATATCAGTGCTGAGTAAAATAATGCAAATCAGTTATAGGCAACTTTTCATTTGCTTATTCAGCCTCTGATTCAGGTGCAATTTATATCAGTAGAATAGTTAAGCATCAGGCTCCCAGTATCTACTTCTGGTGATGTGTTAAGGTGACTGGTAGAGTTCATTGGTGTGGTATGTGGTGATGTATGTTCTAACACAGCTGCTATATTCAGTTGGATATAAAGGGTTTTCTGCAGCAAAGAGGATGTGTAAATGTGGAATAAATTAATGAGTTTGAAGGAATCTAATAATGACATTAATTTATTTTTCCACTTGGTAAAACAAAGCTGTATTACTTTGTTTGCTTTCCCTGTGAGAAACAACATTATGTTAGGTATTCATGTGAAGTCAGTGAAACCATGTGAAGGATAACGGATTTACCAAAGGTATTTATTAACGTCCTAATTTAGGAAACCTCTTAGTGATGGTTTTTACTTTATGCAATTTTTTCAATAGCTATTTGTGGTTTCAAAATTCAGGAGGAAAGGTTCTTTGCTTGATCTGATGTTACCTTACAACCTGGCATTTTGCACTCTCTATGATCTCCTCACTGCATCAATAAAACATCCATTTCAATTTACGCTCTCACTTAAGGATGCTTCCCTGGTTACTAATCGGTTTCAAAGAACATGTAGGAAACAGATCTGATGCGTTGTTGCCAGATTCCCCCATGGATATCATAAGACAGAACGGATTTGGTGAGAACAGATTAATCTTTGTGAAATATGCATTGGTACAAGCACAGTAAAAAAGGTGCAGTACAGAGATAACAGAATACTCATACCTTTCTGAATTTTATCCAAGCAATCAATGCAGATTGCTGATGTGCTTTTTTATATTCACAGCAAGAACTTTGCTAAATCGATGTGGTGTTATTCCTCTGTCTTCTTAATCCTTTCTTCTGATGCAGGTTTACCCAAATTGTTTTTGACTTTCTATATATAAAAATGTCTTTAAATGACAAATGGCAGCATTTCAGCAGAGGCAGCCTGGCAATACAGACATGCAGGGCTTGAGTTCAATATCACGTAGGTGAGTGGTAACCTTGGATTTCATTGGAAATCCTTCTTATGAGAGAATGGAAACAGGAAGGTACGCTGTCTGGAGACCTGTGCTGGTCTTAAACCTGGCTTAAGTTGCTTAAGCCTGTTTTGAATTGGTAGCAGTAATTGGGAGTTTTTCTTTAGACAGTGAATAGGTCTGCTTTCAAAGGAGACTTTACTTATATAGAGAGAGAGCTCCCAACAGCTGGAACCTGAACAAGACCTCGCTCAAATCTCTGTTCCTGTCTGAGTTCCTTCCCGAAAGCCTTAATCGCGTCTTCATTTCCTGATACATTTCATGCAGACTGCAGAACTAGAACTACTTCCAAATACCGTCCTCGGAGCATCAGCTTTACTAATGTTTCTTTTGGCTTGAGTGGGACTGTAGGAACCACTTTGCTCTAGTAAAGATTCTGCAGAGTAAATGGAGTTTCTCTGAGGATGTCTCTGTGCTGGTGTAATCTTTCTGCCTTTCCCAGGCTGCAGCCAGCATTGGGCAAGGAAAGTTAGTACCGAGAGGAAGGTCCAAACTATCGTATGCTTGCCTCCTCATCTCAGGTTTCTTTCTATTATTTTGTTAAGGAAAAGTCATCACAATTAGGCCAGTTATATATCTTAGAGGCTTTAACAAATGAGTAGTAAGGGTGGAAAAATGACCCATAAAAAGATGTTGCTTTTTACAGCAAAGTTTTTAGAGCCCAAGTTGGGAATTGTATCTCACTATGGGAATCTTACCCAGTTCTGTAGAACTGTTCTGGTGTTAAGGGGCTACTTGAGACATGACCTCTACTCTGATATTGCCCTGGAAGACTCCCCTCTCTTTTATCTTATAACTGTGCTAAGCAGTCAAATGATAATACTTGAAAAAAAATCTATATATATAATCAAGGATTAGTCAAAGAATTATTACAGTAGTGTAATTACACAGGCACTATTATGACCCCACCACATGCATATATATGCATACATTGCATCACTGAAGATAATAGACTGAGAAGAATGTATTGTTCTGAGAAAAATAACATTAAAAACTAAAATATACCAGAGCAAAAACATTCCTTTTCCCTTTCCTCCTACCTTTCCCCCTTCTTTTGTTTTCTTCTTCATTTTTTTTTCTATTTTTCTTGGTCTCTGTGTGTAAGACTTAGTTGCAGGTTTCAAGAGATTTATTTGAACTGCCACAAGCCTGTGTATTTATGAAATCTCAAGGCTGAAGGTAGGTAAGGCATAAAAGGAAAGCAGAAGATTATCAGAGTGGGTAGAGGATTGCTGGGTAAAATATATTATGCTCCATCTGCATCCAAAAGCCGGATAAACTGTGCAGAAAGTTTAGTTCTTTTTGCATGCCTGAGGAAGCAAAATAAAACAAGCACTGTTCCCTAAGCAGAGGTGACTCTGCAGAGCTTAGGGTAATGCTATTAAAGTCCAAATCAGAAAAGGCTGTTGCAGTCAGCGAACTGTTGCACGAGCCTCTCTGTCGAGCAGCAGAGGGTGCTAAGCCCAAATTCAGCTGCTTTTGTTAAATTGCAGGACCCTTAGTGGATTTTAGGGAATGAAGGCACAAGCAAGAGATGAGGGGCCAGGAATATAAACCCAATTTTTTTAACACATTTTATTTTTCTTACATGTATCAGCCAGATATGATTATGGTATGTCCTGTAGCCAAAGCAGGCTAATGTGGAGTGGTAAGTGGTTGTGGCACTTCAAAGAACTCCAATTCTTTCTGTGAGAGATGTCACTAAGCATTGCATTTATACTGTTCTAACGGTGGGTTTTGGTAACAGTATAGGTGTCTGCATATGCACATGTAAATAATTCTCTGCTCCTAGCCACTTTTTTGGTTTTGCTCTTTCAGAGACTTGTAAAATAAACTTTAGATACTGTTCTGATCAGAAGTCAGTCAACAACTGATGGTCAATAGAGCATATATTTTCTTCTGGATAAAATAACTTAAAAGAAGATATATTCATTATATCTAATATATATATGAAAAAATATGCAGATGTACAACAAGGAAATTACACATCTGATTTATTTATACTATTTATATTTATTTATTTTATATTATTTATATGTAATGTCATCTTGATCGTACTCTGAGAGCTATGGATGTTGGTCTTCCATTGAGACCAACCATACGCCCACACCATACTAGAGCTTCTGGGCATTACCAGTGTAAGTGTGAAACAGTAAGCACTTCATGAGGTACACATTCCAGAATGCAAAGTCCTATTAAGATAGAAGTATAATGATGTTAAAAATTTACCGCGGTCCTTTTTCTTTCATCCTTTTCTTTCTCCCTTACTCTCAGGCTATAATGGTAAAGCAGAAAGGTAATGTGGTTGTCACATGTGAGAGATGCTTGTTTAGAGTTTGATAGATCTTTCCATGTGGTTAACAAAAATAATCAGAAACATCATGATCTTTCAAAAAATTCTACCTTGTGCACCTTAGTTGTATTTTTTTCCCCACATTTTTGTGATTTTTTTTCCATATTACCATGATGGATGATATTATGATGAGTAAGGCGTTTATTGACAAGGTATTATAGACATATTATGAGTGTTTATAGGTTGTGGTTAGAAACATCTTTGAATTTCCATCTAGTGGACAATGTGTTCACTTTTATATGAGTACTGAAGTGTAATAACCCTGAAGAAAGGCTGCAGACACCCTCCAAGAAGGAAGAGGTTGGTTCATCTGGCGGTTTCCCTGTGCAGGGGAGTTAACAGATAGTTCGTTCTGGAGAATTTTGTTCTGTAATCTTGTACTTCTGGCCTCTAGTAGCTGTTTAGCTGCCATTGCAGGGGGACTTGGAAGAGGAATAAAAGTAGTACTGTCATGGCAATGGCGGCTACCCTCTCCTTCCTTAGATTTCCGGGATAGGAGGACAGGAATCTGTCACCTGGGACCAAAGATGGTGACCCAAAGGCTTAAGGAGAATAAATCCGTGCATCAGGAGCCTGGTGCTCCTGGAGTTCGGTGATGCCAGGGCCACCAGCACCTCAATCCCTCAGTCAGGAGGAGGCCTGCGTGGGGCGGTGCGGGCAGCTCCTCGGTCCTCGCTGAGGCCGCGCACTGGCACGCTGGCTTGCGAAGCCGCCGCCGCTGCGGGTCCAGCGGAAACGGGGCTAATGCTGCTTTCATAAGGGAGCTGCCTGTCTTTCCCCCAGGACAGCGGTCTGCCCTGACTTCAGCTGCTCAATACTGGCTATAGGAACTGCAGTAAACATACGTGAAAGAAATACTGCTGATAGGCTTCTAATATTCCATGGCAAAAACCATTTAAGTTTCTTTTATTTCTTCAACACACCTAGAGGTTTGCTTAATGAGTTAAGTCCTGTATGTCTAGAGGAGCTTGCTTCATCGGTATTAAGTGCAAGATCTAATTTAGAGCGACGTAATGCATTAACGTGCTCTCAACTTGCATCAGTGGGAAGGATTTTCCACTTTATGAGATGTGCCCTGCCAGAAGCTTCTTGAAGATGCATTTACCTAATGAAATTGATTTAGTGTCTGGCTTACGTTACCCACTAATAAAACCTTTCAGACAAAATCGTGATAATAAGGCATTTTATGACTTTCATTTATGATAAAATATGGTGCTTTATTTGCTCTATGCCATCTTTATCTAAGTATATGGGGATTAGAAGTAAAAATAAATCCTGTCCAATGGCCATATTAAAAAAAAAAAGTGACTCAGTAGAACATGCTTTGAATTTATTGCTTGAGTCTTGCTTTTGAATCTGTGAGTGAGCAGTCTATTAAAATAAAATAACATTTCTGGGTTCAAAAAGTCTATCTGAAAAAAAAAAGTGTGAGAACTGTAATGTCAAATAATTAACTTAATCTTATTAACTTTTCTTTAAATTGTATCCTGCCTAAAACTGTTAAGCTGTAGGAAAGATTGCCACGTGCTGAATGCCATTAACTTTGTCACCGACAGTAGAATATGTCCTCATTTGCTTTGCGTGCTCTTCTCAGAGAATGCAAAACAACTTCGTACACTTCTACTGAGGGACACTGCTGCTTATTATTGCTTCTTAGTTTAATATTTTTAGTTTAATGCAGAGAAGAAACACTTTACTTTATAAGTAGCAACAAGAGCATAGCTTTTGTGATTTGGAGCCCAGAACTTTGCCTGTGGAAATTAAGGTCCTCAGTCCCACTGGTTTTATATTGAAGCAGAATTTGGTGTTCTGGACATAGATGTTTTTATTCTTCAGAGCTACTTTTGGTGCTTGGAAAATTTCACATTCGTTAAAATTGAATATAGATTTAAATCTAATGTCACATTGATTTTCAAAAGTCTCATATAAATATCACCTGCAACCTGAAGGGAATTAGCCAGTGAATATTCATTTTAAATTATGTAGGATAATGTGTGAATAATTGTAAAATATTATGGAAAATATAATACATTTCCCCGTTAGAAATATCACGATGGCTTAGAACGTTTTCACACTGCAAAGAAACACTGTGCAACCAAGCAGAGCTGTGGGGCAGAAGTGAGTGCAGGGCAGTGGGGCTGACTGAAAACAGCAGCCAGGCCTTCAGTTCTGTTTTGCCGCTGCCATCTCACTGGATTAGGGCAGAGCGTGGCTGTACCTAGGAGGAGAAACCCTTTGGGGGAGTTTCTTCAGGCACTCCCCCTCTCTTGGCCATGTAACACACTCTCTAGTGATCTTTGGCCTGACCTGCTTAAGCATATAATCCAAAGGGAAAAACATGTAGAAGTTACACTTACATTTATCCTGCTGTTGTCAGCCTGCCATCCGGTCTTTTTTCTCTCTTGTTCAGGGTGAATCTGTCATGCAAACTAACAACCTTTAATGACAAAGCGTGTAGGATTAACAGCTGCTAAGGAATGCCTTGTTGCTCGCCCCTGTTTCTCCTGCTGCTTCTGGCATTTAGCTGTAACCTAGATGTTTCATTTGCTAGGCAAAAATGAGATTTGTGAAAGCAAATCCTACTATATAGTAACTGCCTGCTTTCTACAAGTCTGTTATTCCAGAGCTCTAGGTGAGGGAAACCACTTTATCAGAAGCATTGAAGAAAGCAAAGCAAAGTTAATCATATTGAATGGCTCTTTTGAGTAGAATTTAACATCAGTGGGGAGTGAGGTGTTTCAGTCAATGCTGCAAATACGGAGCTAAGGAAGAGCACCTGGACAGCCAGGCACCTTGAGCCACTGCTCAGTGTACTAAACAGAACATTGATCTTGGCCTTAGCTTGGAGATCGTTAAGGCAACTGAGAAATCATTAAAACCAGAAATGGGATCTAGTGGAAGTCAAAGAGAAAACAACTATGGGCATTTAATGAGCAGCATTGCATCATGTTCTCATCTCTTCAGAAATAAATAATGAGATACTGGAATTTCTCTTTGAACGACAATAAATGTAGGATGTGAAAATAGCATGGGGAAAAATAGTCCTTTGGGCTGTCCTTTCAGTAAGTGATTTCTACGAGCCTTAATTAATTACCAGAGTTACTAGTGAAACAATATTATGCAAAACTATGGCACCATAAAATATCTGTTTAATAGTTAGCCCCAAGCCACATCTAAATTACCTTGATATTCTAAGAGTTACTAAGAATTACAGAAAAATTGCCACTCAGATTTTGTTCTTCTGGATGGATTCTGTGTGAAAATGGTTATACACCAAAAACCTGGTAAGCCTTCTTTATTAGAAACAGCACCTATACTGTTCCTGTAGCATACTAATTAACCTTCAGATCATTTGTACATAGGACTATTATACTATTCATGCACTTCTCATTTGACACTTCTGATTTTTTTGTTTGAAAACGAAAAGCAACAAATCCACAACAGAGAGCGCTAGGAAAGATGATGTGGCAGATATACTCCAACATTGAATTACTTCAGCTAGCAATTTAGCCTGCTGGGAATCCTCCTTGCACATGCTGATCCTCAGCCTTGGCAGGAAAGCAGGTGAGAGTGGGAAAACATGGATTTAGGCTATTCACACCAGTTTACTTTTTGCACCCAACTGGGCTCCCTAAAATTCTGTTGTCAAACTGGGCTCCCTAAATTCTATTGTCAATGGGAAGACAGACAATCTTTAGCAACAGGAAACTCTGCTTGTCCATTTTACACTTACCCTGGAAGCTGTACTCTGTCTCTACAACCATCTAGGAAGTCTACAGAGACTATCCTTTGTTAGGGATCCGAGTTGGCTGTCTGTGGTTGGATGGCATGAATGCCCTGCTTTGTCTTCATGGGATCTGCAAAGATTGAGGACTAGAAGTAACCTTAAAGCTGAACAGAGATCCAGGCATCCTCAGGGTTGGCACTGGGCTTTCATGCTTTCTGCATGTGCAGGGAAGCATAGAAAATATTTGAGTTTTAAAGAGTGATATCTATAGCAGCTCTTCAAAACGCATCTGCCTCATACCTTTCTCAGGTGGAGGCTTTGGATGTTGAAATCTCTATATATTTTTTTTTCTAAACTTCAGATGCTTTTTGGCGTGGCTCATTCCTGTATCTTCCTTAAGTATACAACCAAGCATCCAAAAAAGTCTCTCAGGAAAATCTGAATTTGGATGGTTGGCCACAAGAGGTGAGAAGAGCAGCCTTGGCTGCTTTAGAGCATTGTCAGAAAAGCTGTGAGGACACTTGACCAATGTGACTATAAATTAAGATCAAATAAAACCTATTTTTTAGGGAAAATCTTTGTTGTTGTACTGTGTGGTTGTTATTGTACTTGGTGTTTTTTCCCATCTTCTTTGACCTTTGTCAAAGAAAAGGACGATGGGAAATGAGATGGATCAGGTGTTTTCTGCTACTTCTTATCCTACATCCCATTTCTCTGGCTGAAGTCGATGGCAAAATTCCTACTGAGTTAAGGGCATCCAGAAGTTTACTAGAATTGTTCCTGTTCTAAAACACAATAAGGCATCTTGGGCTAGCTCTTGTGACTCTGCCAGGCATTGAGGCTTTCCAGGGTTACAGAACCACAAGAGAAACATTTTCATAAAGTATCTCTGAAGGAGTAATTTCTGGTTAGTGTTTTATTGCTAGGTTGCTCTTGTTCAGGTCCATTCAATCATTCCTCATTGCCATTACCTTTTACCTCTCTGCTTCATGTCCGGTGTTGGGGTCATTTTTTTTCCTGCCAAAGCTCTAATGTAATTATAGCTATGAAGCGTGGGAGAAGCAGTCTGATAAGGTTGAAAGTAATCAGCTAGTAACTTATCCAAAGGCTTTGACTTTTAGAGAAGTATTGCACAACTGCTGGCAGTGGTTTATATACATTCCCACTCAATAGAAATAGTAGCTTTTATAAGCATGTGATAGCCTTATTAGTATGAACTTGATTCTGCTCCCATCTAACACAGCAACCTTTCAAGTGTTATATTTGTGCATATTTAGGCTCTACTCTTCTGACATGTATTGTGTTCTTTGGAGCTAGCAGAAGACTGTTGAAAATACATGTCTTCTGAGTCAGCTTTTTTGTTATGGCTCTTTGCTAATTAGGAAACAATTATCTCAAAGAAGTTTGGATAAAAATATTTTGACACCTAGAACTGAATTGTGATAAAGACAGAAGGAAGTGTTGCTCAATGCTCCTGAAGCTCTTGCGTGCCACAGATAAGGTGGGGATCCCGGAAAGTGGTCCCACTTCTGGGATCTGATGTATCAGCAAATGAGGCAGTAACGATCAGTGACAGCAAAGACAGAAAATGGTCAGTGCTTCAGGGATGTGCTAGGCCTGATATAAACTGGAGTATATGCATATTTTCTGTAACTTTTCATTTATTAATATAGGCATGTTGTCAGCAGTTAAATAATCACTTGACTAAACCAGAAGCTGTGGGGAAAAAGAATCTTTGAATAATATTGCTATATGTTTTCAATATCCTTATGTAGGAGGCTTAAGTTCCTGTAATGCAAGAAACTCTTTTTAAGTATTCCCAAAGTCACTGTAAGAGAGTAATTTGTTTCTATTTCCTGGTCAGATTATGTTTATCTTGCCTCTAATGCAGGTCTCCAAAAAGCATGTTTGTTTTTGTCTCATGGAAGAGCCACAGATTTCCTGAGGAGCCCGATTTTCATGTGGCTCCCGAAGGGAAGAAACACTGTCAGTATGATTCCAGGAAGCAATAAGCACCTTCATGAAAATAACTCAAGTCCCCATCCTTAATCCCTGCCTATCCTTTTTTATCTGATGGACTCAGCGCGGGCTGGAAGATCACTGCGCGGCTGAAAACGAAAGGCAGTTAACAAGATGTGACCGGTCAATGGATAAAACAAAAGGCAAAAGCATTTACTTTGTCTAGTATCTAGGTGTCCTTCTCATGCACGGGTGACGAGGATGTGGATCCCGGTGGGTTTGCTCTGCTGCTTAGTCTTTGGAGGGCTGCCTCGGGCCGGTGCTTCTTGTCCGTCTCAGTGTAGCTGCACCTTCCATAGTCCCAGCGAAGGGACAAAAACCAGGTACGCTGATATTCTCCGGGGGTGTTGATTGTTTCCTTTATTGCTGGATTTTTATTTGTTTGGCTCTGTGAGGATGCTTGGAGGAGAAAATATTGTGGCTGGACTTCATGTTCATTATTTTTCCAGTCACTTTGCACTCCTCTAGCTTTATTTGCAGAGGATTAGCTTCTGAAAACACAGTAAGCTGATTTCAGGGAAAGCATTTGGGCATCTCCTCTGCAAGAACAGAACCACCATAATACCAGTGGTGCAAAGACAAAAAGGAATTCAATTTAAACATTTTTTTTTATGTCCATGCTGAAAATGCTGCTTAAAACTTTATTCTGCTCTGCTGGTTTGTTTCTAAAAGTAGCTAGATTTGACTTATATTGTGGTATGAAAACTGCAATCCATTCTGTTTGCATAAAAAATCCTTCAGTGGGAGTATTTACAGTGCTAGAAATAGATGCTAGATGAGAATGAAACAAAAAGACAGATAATAATAAGAAAGTAAGATAATTCACAGACTGGAAACTTGGAAACAAGACCAGAGGGCCTTGGTTTTGGAATGCAGCACCATTAGATAGACTTTAATGAAATATCTTTTTGAAGTGTAATTACAAAGTAATGATATGATTTAACCAAATGTAGGCTATTTTTTTTTTTATCATGCACAGTTCATGTGGAACAGGTTTTGTGACAGAGAGTATTTGCAAACTCCTTTGCAAGAAATACTTTTTCCGGCAAGACCACAGTATAGGAATGAAAGACTGTCCGCTCCATTTTGGATCCTCATGAAATGATCTTCTTTCTTATCTTTTCTGCAGTGCTATGGATTTAATACCGCATGCAGAAGCGTGGTAGAGGCACAGGTAGTCTGTAATTGTTGAAATGAGTGCAATCGCGAGACAGCCTATTATTCTTCCATAAATGTCATAGTTCGTGGTGAAATTTCCTTTCAGTGACCGGAAAAAAAGCTGCAGTGCATTTTATAAGATACATAAAAAAGCTCATACCCATAGGTCCCCTAAGGAACATAATGTCACTATTTTTTCTACATTATGATTCATATTTCTCACTAGGAGAGGGAGATTATCTCATAGATTAATTGTTTAGTGCTCACTGACATAGTTTAGGGACATGATGAGAAGCATTAGAGCAAGCTGCCTTTCTGCAGTAGTGTCTCTATTGAAATTTGTGTCATGTCTACACAAAAAAATATTATATTGAAAGAAGATTTCTGGGATTTTCATATTTTATACCCTTTTGTTCTTTGTCAACATTTCAGTCTTCAGCTGAGGGTGGGCAGGACTTAAAGCCGCAGTAAAAGTGCTGGATGAAAGTAATGTACTGTGTTTTGATTATAAATTAACAATTTTAACTGAAGGCTCAAAAAGCATTTAAATCCTGCAAACTTGCATGAGCAGTTGAGTGATGTTGTTTATTTTTGCTGATAGTAGTAGAATGATTACTTTCCGCCAAAACCAGTCTGGTTTTGGCAGCTTTGCAGTATTCTATCAGCAAAGCAATATGATAAGAAAATGGTAGTTGACTGATCACGTTACATTTCCTGCGGTACCTTTTTTAGCATGTGGAGTTGAACATGCCTATCTGACCCTGGTACCTTTTGCAAGGTATTATTTTGTATTTTAACTTTGTATTTTGTTAAGAATTTGCCTTTCTGTCTTTGCTGATAGGCAAATTGAAGTGCAGTGAGAGGCCTGTTTTGGCTCCTTTCACTCCCCGTGGTGATCTGCAATTCCACGTCTTGGCAAAGTCAAATTCATATTTTTGTGTACGAAGGCTTGAAAAAATACAGCATGTGATTTTTCAGGATTTAAAATGGGAAGGAACAATTTTGTCACACAAATATACCCTGCTTTAACATAGCATTTTGCAGAGTTAATTTTCTGTGCTTTCACTCTCTTAATTGTACATGACCGCAGTGAAATGAACTGCCCCATCTCTGAAAAACTTAGACTATTTCATAGTAAAGCAGCAGTTGATGCAATATATTTCCAGTGGGGGGTTAGTTATTTTCTTATCCTTGTTTCATGAGCCAGAGGTCTTGTGCTGCATTTAATCTGCATTACTTCCCACACTTCAGTGAGGCTTCTTTTAATATGCCTTTTATTGCACACTTTATGGAGCATTTTGTTTTAACATGAGCTAACATCCTGTGTTCTATATGAATGTTGTTATTGCTGTCTGCTATAAATGCCCTAAAAAAAAATGAAAGAAAAAGGAATGCTGTAGAGGCTGGATTCAGCCTCATGCCACTCCAACAGAGGCAGAACACTGCAGTCATTTCCCAAAGGTCCATGTGTGTCTGCAAATTACTGCAAGTTAATGAAATCGCAGGAGTGATATATAGATTATATAGGTGGTAAGTAAGATAGAAAAGCAAATAAGACTCATGAAAAAGGCAGATCTAAATCTTTTATTAAAATAAAAATGTTTCTAAATATAAGGAACTCATGAAAGGTCTATGTTTGCATTTCCCCACCAGGACTGTGCTGTGTAATGATCCGGAGATGACTCTCACGCCTGTAAATATTCCTGTAGACACATCCAAGCTTCGGATAGAGAAGACAGCCATCAGGAGGGTGCCAGGGGAAGCCTTGCATTCACTCCACAACCTGGAATACCTCTGGATGCCCTATAACTCCTTGGCCAGCCTCAGTGTGATCACCTTCAAGGGCCTCCGTCGCCTACAGGAGCTGAGGCTGGATGGAAATGACTTAATATCATTCCCGTGGGAAGCCCTTGCTGACATGCCCCAGCTGAGGCTTCTGGATCTGCACAACAATGAACTCACCTCAGTCCCCCCAGAGGCTGCTCGTTATGTCAAGAACATCACCTATTTGGACCTGTCCAGCAATAAACTGATGACTCTCCCTCAAGCCCTTATTTCCAGCTGGGCCAACCTGCAGGCAGTTCCTTACTTTCCCAATGATAACTCCAAGATCATCTTAGGTAAGAGAAATAGTTGATTTTGCCTGGGGGCAGAAATGATGAGAGATCCAAATGTTATTATAGCGTTTTTACTGACACTGGTTACTGTACCACATTCTGGGCTAAGTTAATATCCCATGAAAAGTGTGCATTAGCAGTGCCTTGGAACTCCTTCTTGCTCAGAGTAAAGCATATTTTAGTGGAAATCCATTTTGATCTTGACAGTCTCACCTCAGGCATCCCACCCCCAATTTATTACACCAAGAATTTGGTCACTTGCTGAATCTTTGTAACATAAAACTAGTGATGCTTATTTATTTACTGACACTGTCATTTTTGACAGAAACACAAATCATTATTGTGTTGTTTTCTAACAATAACTACTGTAGAGCTGATCACTTTTAAGTGTTATTAAATAAAAAAGATGGACACTTGTTACATCCAAATCCAGGTATACATGAATCTTCTTTGTGCTGAGAGTTCTGGGCTCTTCAGAAGTGTGACTGTAGAGGAATGTCATTTTTTTTTGTGTCGGAGTATGGCACAGATGGCTGTCTTGAATCCTCTGAGTTGCAGTATCCCCAAATGAAGTTTTGAGCACGTTTAGTAGTTTGGGGGATTACTATTGAGCCTTTTAGCCACAGTACGCTGGATCAAATTCATGTCAGACCGCTGATGGTCCAGAGTAGTTGCCATCTGCTGTCCTCATTTGATACAAACTGACCTGGCTTTGTCAATTGTGTTTTACCCATGGGCTGTGCGTGTCTGTGTGTCGCATCCTCAGGTACTGCAGGCTGGAGGTGAGTTCATGCCCTTGCTGATTATCTCAGCCCAAGGCTGCCTTAGGCCGGGAAAGCCATCCGGGGCTCAGAGAAATGCTGCTGCTGCTGCTGCTCTTGTTCTCTGCATAAACTTAGTGGAGACAAAGTTTTTTAAAGCAGATTGCAGTAGAGAGAGATCCAGTACTTTGAAAAGAAAGAAACTGCTGCCTATAAAGCTACTCAGGTCCTTAGCAGATGTTTCTAAGGCTTGCTTAGCATTAGAAGATGAGCTGGTGCCAGGTGCAGCATCAGGCTCTTTAAGCCAAAGCTTAAAGATTGCCCATTTTGTTTGTGGCATGACAAGACATTACCATAGCTCATACATGCCAAGTTACATGTAAAAATTACTACATTCAATATGGATTATGAAGGTGTTTTATCAGGAGGGATAGATCATGTGTTGGTGCTCTAGCCAACCTGAGTGTTTTTGTAGTCAGCTGCACATTGGTTGCTTGCACCAGGATGTTAAAAAAAAAATAGGCAAATAAGTATAATGCTAAGATTTGCATTATAAGATAGAGAGAGTCCCATGCCTAAGTCCTATCCTGCTGACACCGCTAGGTGCCCAAGGGCATGACATGCACATCCCTTGGAGGGGCAGAACTGGAGAACAGCTGCATGTTTCTGTTTCTTTTGGCTCATGACTGTTTCTCATGATTATATAAATTGTATTAACTGTAGAGTCAGCCCAGTCCCTTTCTTTCTCCAAGGCGCATTGGCATGAACCCTCTTCACAGCCCTTGTTTTCAGTTTACTACCAAAAAATGTAGTTTCAGCAGTGGGTTGGCTCCCACAATTTGGGGGACTACAGCAGCACTTGCAGCTCTGTGTCTTCAGGGCAAAGCTCTGTGGCGGGTCGGAGGCAGCAAGGTCCACGGCCAGCCCGAGGAAGCTCCTCCGCACGGAGCCGTGCGGCCAGGTCACCCCCGGCGCGGGCGGGCAGGGGCTCCCAGCGCGGGAGCTGCAGCCTCCCAGCGCCAGGCGGGGGAATGGGCAGGGAGCGAGCCCGGCACAGCCGGCCCCTCTCCACCCCGGCGCTTCCAGTCCTGCCTGGCTAAAGGCTCCCTTTATTCCCTTACAAAGAGGCAGCGGGGAGGACAGAGCTTACCAGAATGGGAAATGACAGGGCAAGGGGTGCAGGAAAAGCGGAAACTAGCCTTTTTTCAGACATCGTAGCAAAAGAGGATGTGTCAGGACGCTGGTGGGAAGTCAAAGGGTTTCCTCCAACCTGCCCAAGATTCTCATTCAAACTGCAGAGGAAAAAGCAAATCTCAGAGATAATAAAGTGCCACAGGGAATAGCCTGGCTGGTTATTTAATCCATGATGATTTCAGCAAAGAAAAAGCAATTATTTCACCAGCATATCTGGAATAATTTACAGTGTTATCTAGCCTGTGAAGTCAGAAATATGCAGTGAACAAAAATGCCATAAAACAACAAAGCCAAGCTCTAAACTTTCAGTCTTTATTTAGTCTCCTTAAGATAACATATTAATTTATAAGAAGGGCCCTGCTACCAAGCCTGCCACTTTTGACCCCCTTGCAAGGCCAGGGAGGATAGATGGAAGGATATAAGCCAGAAGGTTTTATTAGCAGCCTCTAGACAAGTTTACTAGAGGCATCAGTGACTTTTGATCTCCTCTATATTTCTGTTGACTCTAGCAAATGCAAGCATCCATTGATCAACCCAGTCCTCCCGCACAGCTAGTTGATTTTGCCATGCTGCACTGTTGGAGTGATTTAATGCTCTGTTTTCATTTGGCAGGTTTGCAAGACAATCCTTGGGTGTGTGACTGCAGTCTATACGAGATGGTCCATTTCTTAAATTTCCAGTCGCCTAACATAGCGTTTATAGAGCCCAGGCTGAAGTGCTCCACACCCCGGAGTCTTGCAGGCGTCGCCTTCAGCCAGGTGGAGCTGAGGAAGTGTCAAAGCCCGGTTGTACATACATCTGTAGCCAAAGTGAAGACCATCCTGGGCAGCACCGTCTTGCTGCGATGTGGAACAACAGGAGTGCCCATTCCCGAGCTCAGCTGGAGACGGGCTGACGGAGCTCAGCTCAATGGCACAGGTAGGTTTGCCTTAACTTCTGCTGTCATGTTGACCGAGTGAGGCCTGTACATGTATTTCCTGTTCACTGTACAGCACATGGGAGCTTCCAAAAATAATAAAAAAAAAAGGATAATAGATCCTTCTCACTGAAAAGAGACCAAAAACATGGTGCAAAAATAAGATTGTAATTCACTATAGTATTGTGATTTTTTTCCAGTCTATGAAATTACTCATATATTGACCTAAATGTCATTAGATAAATATAGTTGAACTGTCACATGGAAGAGTTGTTTTAGTTTTGTCTCACAAAGGCACAGACATATTAAAAGAGAAAAAAGCCACTGGACTACCAAAGGATACAACACGAGTGGAAAATGCTATGAGTCCATTAAATGAATCATTTTTGTTAGATTGACAAACTCTTTTGGGAAATACTCTGGAGGAAAAAAGTGCTGACCAGCTCCCCATCTTGTGCTTTCCCCTCTTGTGGTGGAAGCCTTCAAATACTACTGTCTTTGTGACCGGTTGTATTTTCATTTCCGCTCACAAGACTGACAAAGAACAAAATTGCAAAGTTAGTTAGTCCTTCAGTACATGAGTTGCTTAGGGAAGAAATCTTTGCTCTATTCAAGTCAGCCACCTGACTTGACTTTTTGCCCTAGAGATCTTAGCTCAGGATATGATATCTCAGTCCCGAAATGTTACAGTCCCATAGGTCCAATCCTGACTTTCACAGAAGGTGTAAACCCACCTCATAGATGGTTGGGTCTTCAAAGGGCTGCTGGGTTCCTCGGTACAGCAAAAACAGAGGAGAGAGGGTTTTTCTTTCACAGCAGTGGAACCACTTGTAATAAACATTTTGGGGGCATGACGCGTGGATGCAGTGGAGCATCTCCTTCTAATGAAAATGTATCCCATTTTCTGCAATGATATCTTCTAGACTTGAAGGTGAGACACAGAAAATAAATCAGAGAAAGCTTTCCTCAAAGCATTTGTTGAGTTTACTTTGAGCTACAGTCAGGATTGATGTATTTTGTGCCCCATTAAATCTGGCTTTAGTACTTTTCAGTAAAAAGTCAGTAAAAAGTTGCTTGAAAATATACATGTTTTCTCAGCAACAGCAGCTTCTGTACGGGTGCTCTAATGCAACTCTTTGAAATGGTGCTGTTCTGGGTAGAAAGAAGTGAGAAACAGTGCACAGTCTGCATATAAAAGGATAGTACCACAGGAAGACTGAGAGACTTTTTTTTTTTAATATTCCTGTTCAAATAATAATTGTACTCAAAAGATAACATTTTCTGCTCTTGTATCTCACTTCCATTAAAACGAGTCCTGATTCATAACTTGAACTTGACCTCACTCAGGTTCTGGGGAAGTTTGCATCCTATTTTATCTTTGCCTTTCAGGCTTCTCCCTGGTTTACCTTTCAATAGGAAAGGGCAGAGGTGGTATGTGCTCATCCAAAGGAGGCTGGTTAAATAAAGAAGACATTCTCTTCTGCATAATCCCATCTCTTTAAAACTTTCCCTCCGCACACACACACACAAATAGAAAATAGAAAAAGGCAAAAATAAAGCTTGCTTTAGTCTCCTGGCAACCAGGAGAGAAAAATCAACATTCAACTGTGTGCATATTGCTCAATGGAGCTATCTAATTTTGTAAGAGGTCACACTTCCATGTATTTGGCTTGATATAAACACCAGCCATACTTTCGGATTAAAAAGGAACTGTTTTTCAGCCACTTTTCTCCTTATATTCCACATGTGATTTTTAGGGGCTTTTTCGCATATGATTCACATTCTCCACTGTTTTTTTTTCTTCTGTGATAAAGTGCATTTATGGTTCACCTAGGCTGCGTTACCTCTCATTCTCTTCACTGTTTTACATATTGTAGTTATATAAAAGTTTATGAACTTTTTTTTTTCCTTGAAAATAGAAGGAAGTCTTCTGTTTGCTTTCAATCTGTATGTCTGCTTGAAGGATGAAAAAGTATGAGATACTTCACAACCATTGGCTTCAAAGCAGTGTAAATTGCAGCATACCTTGATTTCAGGGTTGATGTCCTTTCCTTGGGTTTACTTTGATTTTGTAACCTACTTACTGATAAAAAAGAAATAGTGATTGTGCTATATCAAGCAGATACCTGGCTGATTGAATCTTAATATTTAAAGAAGAATGCTATTAATTGTTGATTGTCTTTTTATTTTGCACTTTTCCTTACTCGCAGTTCACCAAGAAATTTCTAGTGATGGGATGAGCTGGTCTATTCTGGGCTTGCCTGTGGTCTCCTATCTTGATTCTGGCGAGTACATCTGTAAAGCAAAGAATTTCCTGGGGGCCACAGAGGCGTTCATCTCCCTCATCATCACGGATTCGGAGAGCACGGATGACCCCAGCTCTAACGGCAAAGGTGTTTGGAGTGCAAAGGCGAGCGGGATGGAGGCGGCTGCCTACAATGACAAGCTAGTGGCTAGGTACGTTATCACCACCTCCACTGTACCTACCCTGGGAGCCAGAGCAGGCTCCGAAGAGAATCTTGTCCTCCAAAATGTGGTACAGAACGACAACTCACAAAGCCTCCTGGTGAGTCCACCTACCGGTCAGCAGGAGCCAGAGCGAATTGTGAGGTCGGTGAGGGTGATAGGGGACACCGACCAAAGTGTTACCCTGGCCTGGAAGGCGCCTCTGGCAAAGAACACGACAGTATTCAGTGTCCTCTATGCTATTTTTGGAGAGAGAGACATGCGGCGGATCAATGTGGAACCAGGGAAGACCAAGGTCACCATTTACGGGCTGCTGCCAAAGACCAAGTACATCATGTGTGTCTGTGTGAAAGGGCTGATCCCCAGGAAGGAGCAATGCATCATATTTTCCACAGACGAAGTTGCCAGCGCAGGGGGAACCCAGAAGCTCATCAATGTGGTTGTGATCAGCGTTGCCTGCGTCATCGCTCTTCCTCTCACTCTGGTGGTCTGCTGCGGAGCACTGAAAAGGCGCTTCAAAAAGTGCCTCGTGCGGAAACCCAAGGAAATTCAGGACTCCTATGTCACCTTTGAAAGCCTGTCACCCGGGGCCAAGGCGAAAGGGGTCGAAGGAGAATACTTGACTAGACATACCCCAGATGAGTCTAACAGGCTGCTGTCTGCCCGCTCCAGTGTGGACTCAGAAGCAATACCAAAGATAGAGGGGCAACCTAATGAATATTTTTGCTGACTGTAGCAAGAGTAGTTGTCAGCTTGTTAGATGTGAAACACATGTGGCTCTATATGTGACTGTTCTACAGACCTAACGTTGCAGGCTCTCATGTCAGTGCTAATGTCTCCTGACATGCTCTGGAGGAGGGTGCAAGAAGCTGATGGCACCCAAGCTTACAGGAACATATTGGGATTTGCTGTTTTGTACCTGATCAAAACCTTCTGTGATAACATCCGTGTTCTCCTGGATGACTCTTCATTTTGCAAAATAAGGTGTGCACACTGAGTGTGAGAACAATAAGCAACATTTTTGAGTGCATGATATCTAGTGTTGTTTACTATCTGCTCTGCAGTATGCTAAGTATTTTATTCTCAGACTTTTTGAAGTTCTTTAGGTTGACAGCCTGGAGAGCATTTCATAATTTTAATATAAGTGTATCTACAAATGTGAAGATTGATAGTCCTATCTGGTACACCCACCATCTTTACATGATACATGCAGCTTGATGCCTAATAGATCACTAAATGCAGATCTACAGCAAGCCTTTATATTATGTCCAACAAAATAACAGCTTTATGCTCTGAGTTCAGAGAAATGTGCAAAGATACAAATCAAGAGACAAAAAAAACCCCATCCCCTCCTTAGAATACATACCAGGGAGTGTTTGTGAGGGCACTTTGGCCCTAACCAGGCTTTCTTTTTGTTGTGACTTGAATGGCCGTATCCCCAGCTCCTCCAATGTCAGGCCTAGCTGTCATTTGCTGCAGTGCTGTAACCGGTAGAGCATGTTTCGTTTTGGTTGTGCTAGTTAAAACCACCCAGTAGCCTGTTCTGAGTGTGTGGGTGTTACAATGGTTGTAACCACATTGGACAAGTTGCATTAGACCGCTCAGAAACAAATTCCCAGGGCAGCCCCATCATGGCTGCCAGCCCTCCTGATGAAACCAGTAGTGAAGACAAAAGAGCCCTTTGGCTGCTTGTGCTCTGGACACCAAAATGCCTGTGCTCCGTGCAGAGCTGATGCTGGTGATGCAGCGGTAAGGCCTTTACCTGATTAGACTTCAGCCTACAGCAGCCACTGGTGGCATAGTCTCAGTGCTCAAGGATGGATATCAAGCATTTTGCAAGTTCAAGAACCCTAAAAATGTGTCCTATATTGAGCTAAAAGTACTTTCATAACCAGGATAACCTGATCAGTTTAAAGTCCTGCACATCTACTGAAATTTGGATGTGAGTGCTTGTCATGAAGCACTTCTCAGTTGTGTAAATTTCCACTCCATCTTCTATGTAGGAATGCTGTATTTGATCATTTTCTCTTTGTAATAAATATGTTCAGGGAGAAAATAGACATATTCTGCCAAACGTTGAACAGGAGAATCCAGCCACATTGTAATGATAACTGATGAGGTCCTTTTGAACTATTTTGAAATGTGTATTTGTAAATGTGTCTATATGCATAGGATCTACATGCATATTCTGGATGTGTATGTACAATGTGAGTTAAGAAAATATGCCATCTGGAATGGATCCCTGCACAGATTTTCCAAGTCCTCCTTGTCCGGAAAGATTTCAGTTATGTCAGGTTACTTGGTCTGATGGAAAAAAAAAATCATTCCATCTCAGCCTAGCTACCAGCTACCTGGGGTACATAATAATAGTTTCTGTCTGCATTCCCTGTGTTCCTTACGTTAATGATAAGGGAATTCTCCTGTGCTGGAATAATTTGTCAATGCCTGTATATAATAATTCAATCCTGCTTCCCTCAGTGGGCTGCATAGATTGCTAGGTGTACAAATAACATTTTGCTGTATGCTGTGTTTTAACCCAATAGATTACCTGATGATGTATATAACATGTGATAGCTCTTTTATTTATTTATACAATTGCATTTCCTGTGGTGATATTTGGTGTTTGTTCCCCCCAGTAGCGGCCGGGCGCTGCTCGGTGCTTCTGAGGAGGGGAGAGGAACGCGCCTCCCTGTCACGCTCATGAGTGGGCAAAGTCTTACAAACTTTACGGAATACTTTTGCACTTTGAATAAATAGTGTTCCCAAATAAAATGCATGCAATTTTTTTAATTTCCTGTTGTGACACTCATGCACTCACAGAAGAAGCAAAAAGTTGTAGCATCTGAACTGCTGCTACTGCTTAAAAGCAACTTCTCTGCTGGAGTAATGGGATGGGAAATGTGAGGCTCTGGGTTAGATTTAAAAAGGAAGATAAATACTTTTTTCTTTTATGCTTTTTTAATCTTCCTTATCTTTCTTTCTTTTCTTCCTTCTCTTGTTTTTCTTTTTCCTTCTTTCTTCTTTTTGCTTTTGTCTTTTGTCCTTTCTCTTCTCTTTTTTCTTCCTTCTTTTCTCTTTTCCTTTCCTTTTTTCTTTTTCTTCTTTTTTCTTTCTTTTTTTTCTATTTTCTCCTTTTTCAGTCCCTTTTCTTTTTCTGTCCCTTTTATTCGCTTCTTTTTTACTATTCCTTTTTGGGTGTTTTTTCTTTTTCTTTTCACTTATTCTTCTTTCTTTTTTTCTCTTTTCTCTTTTCCCCTATATTTGACTTCTTTCTTAATTTACTTGACTCTCCTTTTTTTTCCTCTTTTTTTCTTTTTTTTCTCTTTTTTTTTCTCTTTTCTCTTTTTCCTTTTTTTCTCTCTTTTTTCTCCCTTTTTTTTTTCTTTTTTTTCCCTCTTTCTTTTTTTTCCCTTTCATCCTTTTTTACCTTAGGAAAGTTAGGCACCTACTTCAACAGGGTTAGGCAAGCTTTGCATAAGACATTTGAATGAATCAGGCTTTAGAGTTCAGGCAGGAAAACTTATTTTCTTACTCATTTAAAGTCAATTCTGCACACCAATGGAACCAAAATCAAATTTTTGAAATCTTGAACATCTTTTGAAATTACTGTATTTGCAGCCCTATTTTTGTTTCTCTTTCTCGTTTGATACTTGGTTACCTTAGTTTTTCTTTCTGCTTGTATAATATTTTATCTGTTAATAAGCCCTTTTTTGTAAGATTTTGAGCAATTTATTGCCTTATCAGGTTTATTTCAAATGTGTTGCACTACTTAAAAAATACATGTTTTTGAAGGTGTTAGGGGCACACTATTCCTTACTTTCTCACTTTAAAAACCACTTTTCCAGATCTTCTCGCGCAAGGTTTGAACCCCTTTAATTACACTCCGGAATGTAGGTGCTGTCAGCCTGTGAGCAGGAGCTTGTGAGCAGGACTGTGAGCAGGACCAGGGCCACCTCCGTGGCCGCTCATGGAGAGGGGAAGGGCTGGGGAAAACGCCTCCTGCCACAGGGGCTTCTGCTACTGGGAAAGCCAGATCAGTCTGAAATGGAAAAATTAAGGCTCAGTTGTTAAAAAAGAAGGTAGTAGTGTTTTAAAAATGCATCCAAACAGCCTTCTGAACTGTGCTGATCTCGTTTTAAAGTTATGTGTATAAAACAAATGCCATAGATGCAAACTGTTGTCTAGACTGATAAACACTTCATGACCAAACATGATTTAAATGTGTTGGAGGGGCTGTAATGTTGTTAAATACGGTTACTGTAATATTTATTTCTTTCTACAGAGAGACTGGTCTAAAAGGTCTTTAAATTACTGGAAAATGCAGGACACAAAAGTGTCCATATGCGTATGTATAAAAACCCATGAAAAAAAATCAGAGGAACTGAAAAATGTCGAGAAATGAGATTAAAACATTTTTCAATATATTTTCAAAAATGAATTGATATTAAAGAAGGTTTTTAAAAGTATTCAAATAGTAAAGTAAAACCTAAAGGTTAAAAAGCCCCTGAAACCTTGACATCAAAGTGCCTCAGTATCAACAGTGCTCTGGGAATAGCTAGGAAGCTTCAGGATGTCATTAAACATCATTCAGTGCTAAAATAACTTTCCTCAGTGGGAGCTGCACCAGCTTCAAAGTCTATGAGAACAAAATGCAGATTGTTGCCCAGAAGAGAGGAAAAGAATTGCACTTGATTTATTTTAACTCGAAGGAAAAAAAAAAAATTATTAACAAAAGTCAAACTGTTGAGAGCTAAGTGCATGGGGCGCAGGGGTGGGAGACAGCTGCGTGCTGAGCAGGAGGCTGTTGTGCCCCATCCAGGTTAGCGTTACTGGTGGGTGTCCCCTGGCCTTGACGTGGCCGATTGCGTGGTCCAGAGCTGGGGCAGGGGCCCCGAGAGCAGCGGTGAGAGGAGAGTCCTGCGGGCCTTGCTCCAGCCTGGGCGGGAGGCCGGGAGCAGCGGCCCTTGCCAGAGCATCGGAGACGGCGCCTGCTCCCGGCCCCGCGTCTGCAGGAGCTGCGGATGGAGCCAGGGCTGCGCGTCGCGGCCTCACGTGGCGGCGCCTCACTCGCGGCAGCCCTGCCCCGCGCGGCCGGGCTCCAACCACGGCAAACGCACGGGCCCTTGGGTGCCAGCGCCCGCAGAGCCGAGCGCTCGGAAGACATCTGTGCGTGGGCCTTTGTGGGGAAAGCTTGGGTTCCCTTCACGTCACACTTTTCCGAGTGTTGGCTTTGTGAGCAACTTCCAAGCGCACTGTCATGCTTCAAGTCTTGGTGGTGACAGCGTTTTGCATCACCCACTGTCATTCCCTGCGGTGTTTCCTGGATAAGTTATGGCCTCCACAGCTATTCTTTCCTTTTCACTTCAGCCTGTTCTTCATCAAAGCTGCTTTTTGAGTCCTGCACTGATTGGTGTCTCAACTATCAGGCCCTACTCCAGGTTTCACCTCATTTAGCCTCCAGAGCAGGGATTTCAGATGGTGATAGCCCTGGTGTGTGGGCTTTTAATCTCAATTACCAGCCTGAATCTGATTTCCTAGAGCCCTGTGTGCTTGTCACTTGCATCGCTTGCCATTGCTGGGCGCACGCGGTGTCCTGCTCCCTCTCGGCGTCTGCTTTGGCAGTAAGTGAGGTCTTTTAAATTCCACTTCCAGTACATTAGTGGACAATATCTCAATGGAAATTTATTTTGTCAGCTTGGGTTTTAGACAGCTTGTTCTGCATTTTGGCTTCCACCAGCATGCCACATGACATTAAAAAGCAGCTGAAGTGAGTGGACATCTGCTGTCACAAAGTGACCGTTAAATTTACAAGCAGACATAAACTGGACTGAATTAAAGAGACAACAAACCTCAGTCCTATAGGTGTGGAGTGTAACTAGCAACGCTGTAGCTAGTGCTGTTTGGGGGGCTAAGTTTCTCTTTCTTTTCAGACTCTCTACCCACTAATTCATCTGATTTAGATATGTAATTCAGCATTAATTTCTCAGGTTAACACTGAATCTTCTGAATACATATGGGATTTTGGAACATTTTGAAAAATGGCCTGTGAACGAACATCCGATAAACCGGCAAATCCCCTCAAAAAGAAAGCCTTCCATTAGTTTGCATTCTGTCAATAAATCCATTAGTACGTAGTGATACTCTGCTCTTTTCCAAGAAAGACTTTTTGAACACTCTTGAACGCTTTTTGGAGTCTCACTCCAGGTCTTGTAGGAGGGATGCGAATGGCTGGAGACCTGTCCTACAAATCCTGGCCTACTGCTTGTGCCCTGGAGGCAATCAAGAAATGTCCCCAGTGGTGGCCCCACCAGCTCACGTTGCTGATGACCCTGCTGCTGCTGAAATAGAAGCACTCGCTGATTTAGGAGCCCCAGGCACCCGCCTACATCTTCGGTAATTACACTGGCCGTGTTATTGCCCCGTGCCTGGAAGCCATGGTTAGAGCTAAGCTGTCACTGGGATGCTATAAATATTTTTCTATCCTGGTCCTGTAGGTTAGAGGTTAAGTAGGTTCAAGCTAATCTTGATTTGTGACCCAGCTTCACACTTATTGGCAGTGAGGTTAAGCCCATTTTCCGATGGTGTGATGCCTTCGGCAAGCTGTAATAAAGCCCATGCACACTAGATGGCCGCAGGAGAACATTCTGTCACCAGAAATTATAAATGAAAATTAGTATTTCTAAGGAGGAAAAAAGCAAAAAGGGTATTTCCAAGTCCTCCTAATGAAACTAGAGGTTTAAACTGAGTTTTTCAAGTGGCTAAAGGGCATTAGGCACACATTTTACAGCAGAATCCAGAGAACTGAAAAGAATGACATACCCCTCCCTATTTGGTATTTAAACCATAGATATGAACATATTTCATTTCCTAGAGAAGTCCAAACACAGAACTGGATACAACTGTGCCGGTTTCGTTTTTCTTGTTGTGTTTTTTTGTACCACTGTGTGAGACTGGTGATAGCTATCAGGGATTTGTTTTAGGAAAATGTCTTCTCAACTGTGTAGACTAAGATTCAGGAGTAGATTTCTTGCTCACCATGCTGTGGTCGTGTTTTGGGGACTGACAATGAAATAGGGCATGGTGAAAAGTCAAATTACAGCAATGAATTCTGGCCCTTAGTGTGTTTTGCTGCTTTTATGAATGCCATGAAAACATTGAAGCTTTAAAAAAAATAGCATGTAATAGTGCTAACTACTTGTGTATGCTTGGGAACAGAAGCGCATTTGGCTCCAGAGGCCTGGTGAGATTTCCTTTCAGTATTACCATCCAAATGAATACTGTCATCAAAACCTCCATGGCTAGAGAACAAATGCAAAGAGTGGTCCCAGAGGTGATTTTTAGCACTCTGGCACAAGCTATGAACCATATTACATGTCTTCTTTAGGGTCTGGTCCCTGGCAGGATTTATTTCTGTGTCAAGGAAGATTACAGCTAATAGGATTTGTTCCTTGGAGGCTGTGGGCATGTTTGGTGCAAACCCTGCACAGTGCTTTCTTAAAGGAGAATATGGACCCTTTTCTTCACATCCTTCTTCTTCTGTCCTTTCTCAAGATAAACTCATCGCTATCGTCTTGCGTCACAGGATGCTCTTGTTCTGCAGACAGTTTTGGAAGGTAAGAAAGCTAGATACCTAAACCTAGCATCAATGAAGCCCCTCGGAAATTCCCCATATAGCTGCACTGCTGTTATGAGAACTAAAGCCAAGCAGATGGCTGCATAGTATGCTGCCTCTAATACCTGCGTATTATAAGCTTGAGCGTATACTAAGATTTCTCAGATATGGAGTTGCATATGTACCAATTCTTATGCAATAATTGCATTCTTTGTAGGAAAATGGGTGTAAAATCAAGCCAACGGTTGTACTGGTTATGAATGCCCTATATGTAGCCGGTTGAACTGTACAGAGCACTGGTTTGTTAGTCACAAACACAGTGTGTGACCTGGTGAATTTTCTTGTTTCCTCTTCAGGAGTTTACTTTGCATGTCTGCGCTGCTGACAAAGATCCCTGAAAATATCCCTCAAGACATCAGAAAAATTAGGATAGAAAACTCTCACCTAACAGAATTGCCTCGCGGTTCATTTTCAAATGTCAGTGCCTTGGAGTACCTTTGGCTCAATTTTAACAACATCACGGTTATGCACCTGAAGAGCCTAGAAGATCTGCAGGCCTTGAAGGAGCTGCGGTTGCAAGGGAACAAATTAAGCTCAGTGCCATGGACAGCATTTCAAGACACCCCGGCTCTGAAAATCCTGGATCTAAAGCACAACCGGCTGGATGTCCTTCCTGAACATGCGCTCAGGTATCTGCCCAACCTGACCTATTTAGATCTATCATCAAATCAGCTTACTGTTATTTCCAGGGATGTCTTCTCCAGCTGGCCGGTCTACCAGAGGAGCCAGCGGGCAGAAGGGAGCCTGGACCATACTGCCAATGCTGTCCTGGCCCTTCACGGCAACCCGTGGATTTGTGACTGTCGCCTGAGGGGATTTGTCCAGTTTATCAAATCCGTTGGTCCACCTATTATTCTGATGAATTCTTACTTAACTTGTTCAAGTCCAAAATTCAGGGAGGGCAAGTTTTTCCATGAAGTGGAACTCAACAGCTGCATGAAGCCACTCACCTCAGCCCTTGACACCAACCTGACAGTCCCAGTGGGTCTGAACGTCACCTTGACCTGCTACGTGCAAGCCAGCCCTTCCCCAGCCGTCTGGTGGACCTATGCACACAAACTTCTAAGGGCATTTAATGGTAAGCACAGACATTTTTTTCATTTAGGCTTTGCTGTTCAGAATATGCGGCCTTCAGGCCAGCTGGTCAGCTTGTGTGTTGAATGGCAGGTTTGAGTGTGACAACATCAAACAACGGTTACCTCACTGCCCTCTGGGCAACTCCCTGACTGGAGCTCCTCGAGGAGCTCAGGCAAAGGAGAAAAAGAGCAGGGCCTCATTTTCATACAGCTGCGAGGAGATTTATTTTATTCATAGATCTTCCGGGATGCTACTTGATGTGAGAACTATCAGAACACCTCAATCATATATGTGTGTGTCTGTGTGCTATAATAAACATATAGTTATATTTCTGTGTGGGGGTACATTGCTATGTGTATCCGGCTGTAGTTATGTCTTGCATAAATACAAATGATTATGTGCAAATACATACATGCATATATGTGTATAAACATATATACATGCATATATTTATACAATACATTCACATATTCACACACATACACAAAATTAAACACAGAAATACACATGAAAACATATACACACACTCATATGCACCACATGCACAGACATATACACACACTCCTATTCGTAGTTATGTCTTGCATAAATACAAATGATTATGTGCAAATACATACATGCATATATGTGTATAAACATATATACATGCATATATTTATACAATACATTCACATACATATTCACACACATACACAAAATTAAACACAGAAATACACACATACAATTACACATGAAAACATATACACACCCACATACACACTCATATGCACCACAAACATGCACAGACATACACACACACTCCTATTCACATGTACACACACATAAAACACACATTCACCCCCACATTTACACACAAAAACACAAACACATGCATTCACAACCACAAGGATACATACGTATAGCCCAAATACACACTCATACACACACATACATGCCTTTGCACACTTCACACATACACATATATAACATACACACATTAATGCATGGAAATACAAATATTCACAAAAATCATGTACACACACCCACAAACATACGCACCTACATATACTCAAATTACACACAAATGCACATACACAGGCATATACACACTCTTATGCACACATAATGCACAGACATATATTCACACACAGACACATGTCCACACACCCACAAACATACGCACATCCATATGCACATGTCTACACACAAAAACCCAAACACATGCATATATACACATCCATCCAGAAAAATACACACAAATATATACACAAATGCACACACATATACACCTACAGGCACACTCCTACTCACACATATATTACACATAAAGACATACGCACACGTCTACACACATGCACATATACATTTGAACACATATACATTTGAACACCCTTATACACACCACAAACATGCATTATATATACTATTATATACACACATATTCACATATGCAAACACATCTATACAAGAAAACCGACATATGCACACATACATTTACACGCACACCCCAAAATATACACATATACACCCAAAGGCACATTTATACACACACACGCACAGAGACATAAACACACACGTGCTCCTACACACGCATGCACACACATATAGTACACACACCTAAAACCACAGACACACACACGCGCACAAAATACACACATAACCTACACACACATAAATGCACAGACATAAGCAAATACACACATACCTTCACACACACAAACATGCCCACACACCTCAAAAATATATGCACACACACGCCTATGCACACACATGTAATATACATATCCATACACATGCACATATACCCCCCCACATTTACAAGTAAAAACACCCATGCACACATACATACAAATATGCACACAAATACATGCCCACATGCACACTCATATTCCATGCACAATCACATACACACACATAAATACATGCATACATATACACATGCACGTTAATACACACACGTACATATGCACACACACACACACTCCTACACATACATATAATACACACTTAAAAATCCATGCACGCACACATTCACATACACACACGAAATCACACTCATAAACACACACACTCCTATTCACACATATACACATATATATGTATGCATATATAATGCATACATATAAAAACACAGACACACATACATCTGTACACATGTAGATGTGCACACACATCAACATATAAAAACATGCACACACACACCCAAAAATATATGCATACTCAAAATGCACACAAACACACAGAGGCACGGGCACACACATACACACTCCTACGCACACATACACATATATAACATACACACATTAATGCATGGAAATACAAATATTCACAAAAATCATGTACACACACCCACAAACATACACACCTACATATACTCAAATTACACACAAATGCACATACACAGGCATATACACACTCTTATGCACACATAATGCACAGACATATATTCACACACAGACACATGTCCACACACCCACAAACATACGCACATCCATATGCACATGTCTACACACAAAAACCCAAACACATGCATATATACACATCCATCCAGAAAAATACACACAAATATATACACAAATGCACACACATATACACCTACAGGCACACAAATGCACCCACACAGACATGCACACACACACAAACTCTCCTACTCACACATGATGCACATACATGGAGACATAGACATATACACACACATATTCACATATACACTGATATCTGCACACACACATTCACACAGATATATACACACCTATATGCACACAAAACCACACACATATTCATGCATCTATACACCCACATCTATACAAAAAACAGACATATGCACACATACATTTAGATGCACACCCACATACACACATGAACCACCACATACACACAACCAAGAACACGCACACACACACACACACACACACACACACACACACACACTGCTATGCACACATACACACACAATACACGCACCTAAAAAAATACACATGAACATGCACACACAAAAACACAAGCAAATGCACATGTACATGCCTACCCACAAACATACACGCACATTTACCACACACAAAAAA